>ML685898.1:867894-982331 GCA_007922175.1 Pelusios castaneus
CCAGCTGGGGCGGCAATCAGCTGGAGCCCCGGTTTAAAGCGCCGAGGCTTCAGCTGACTCCCGGAGCCCATATGTCAATTTCACTGCTCAGCTAGAGCAGTGAAATTGACATATGACAGCTCCGATGTCCCAGAGTGGCCTTGATTGGCACTCTGGGACATTTCTGGAGGCCAATCAGTGCGGGGTAAGGGTACACACGAGCTCAAACACGCAACAGATGATCCGCAACAGCTGTTACCACTCTCGTCGGAGTGGTTGTTGGAATGCGCATCAACAAGGCGCTTAGTGCGCAGCAACAACGTTTCACGTATGTACAGTTTGCTTGTTAACGCGCGGTAATGTTTTTTAATGCGCAATACAGTGCTCGTGTAGGCAAGCCCTAAGTGTCTGTTGTTACCAGCAGACTATAGAATACCAGGGAGGCATTGCCAGTATTTTGTGCTGAACTTGATCTACTGATTATAAGTTTTTCCTTTTTCTAATTTTCTTTTAAATGAATACTTATTGTGTGCATCATGGATTAACTGTGTTTTCAGGTGAAATTTAAAGATATTGCTACAGCAAATAGTCTAATAAAATCACCAATGAGTGAAAATAGAAAGATGGTCAGTAAGACAGAGTTGAAGTGATTTGACCAAATTCTGCTCTCATTTACTCCAGCATATTTCCATTTAAATCAGCTGGTTTACTTCTGATTTACAGCAGTGCAATTGGGAATCGGGTATAGCCAATGTCTAATTTAAAGTATAAATCCCCTATTTCTGTATAATTTAGCTTTCTTTTCTTTTTATAAAGGTAAATGTGAAATGCTCAGGAAAGAAATGTGTCAAATTTATTATAAGAATTTTCCTGCTCTTGGACCTCATTAGAAAAGATAGTAAGCAAATCCTATGAGGTGGTGAAAGCCCTCCATTCAATACAAGTTGAGAGGGTTCAGCACGTCCCTGTGACACATAGCACTTCACAGGATCAGCAAAGAAAAGCAACATATGAGGGAGCAAAATGGATTTATTTTTAATGTAACTGACAATGTTATACATGTCTCAAGTGCTTAATAATAACAGCCAGAGAATTATAAAATCCTTTAATTAGTTGATTTAACTGCTATACATTTTAGTAGTGATTACATTTAGACTTAGATTAATGTAAACTATTTAATGTAGAAAGCTAGTGACTGCAGTAGCTTTATGAAGAGTGATAACTGATTCTTTTCCTCCCTTTGTGCCTGAGATCATAATTCCAGGGTAGAATTTGTCCTCTGGCTGAAAACTTAAGTAAAGGACACATTGTCCCTTGAATTTCTCATTATCTGTAAGGCAAGATGTTCATTGGAAAATGTTAGTTGGAATTGTGACCCTCCATTAGCTTCCACCATCCATGGCAAATGGTGGATACTTTTCTTTACAACTGAGTAATGGTCATTCTGCTACTAAGTGTACAATGTGCTTTTTTATTCTCCAAGTTTTCTGAGCTATTGCAAATAACATTAAGAAAAATCTCAAGCTCTGTAAAATCACAGCTGCATTTTTCTGCAGTGTCTATCTTCATTTCTTTTAGAGTTTTGGCTATATTAACTTAAAATATAAATTGATCATTTTGTTTCAATCCAGAGGAGACCATTGATTATATAGTCTGACTTCCTGTATAAAATAAGACATAGAATAACTCCTATATTGAGGTCAATAACTTGTGTTTAGCAAAAGCATATCCTCCAAAAAAAATCCTGTCTTGATCTGACAACTTGGAAGATGGAGAATCTACCACAAAGCTCACAGATAATAAAAGAACATAAGAACCTAAGGATGGCCAAAGCAGGTCAGAACAATGGTCTGTCTAGCCCAGTATTCTGTCTTCCAACAGTGGCCACTGTCATGTGTTTCAGAAGGAATTAATAGAAAATCAAGTGATCCAAAAGAACACTCTTTGCTAAAGCAATGTATTTAACTCATTATAATGAATCATAGTTGCCTTAATTTAGGAAAGCGGTCTCAAGGTTTGTTTAGTTCAATAAATAAGTGGGTGGATACTGAGTGGGTTAATTTGTGCCATCTTGTTTTGTACTGTCCCTAACATGACTGCCTCAGCATCAGGCAACTTAAGGGAATTGACTGTGACTAAAGACCTCTTTCAAAAAGTTCACAGGCAGCCATATATATTCTGACCCTATTTGATTCTGCAGCAGTTTGTGAAAATGTCCAGTTTTGCCACTGAAGGGAAATTTTCCTATTTCCTAATTGTATTCCATCTAGTGAAACATTAATCCAGCCTGAAGAAACTCTTTGTCCTATGGACTGGCTATCTTTATCTGCTTTGGCCATTGGTTCAAGTTTCAGTGTGTTTTCTTGTAAATATTGCTGTACTTCTGCCCTCTGGTGAAGGGGAAAAGGTTCAGAGTTTGCCTTACCAGTCAGAATATGAATTAAGTGTTAATTCCTTCCCTTTTGATCTTCAGAGTGTGTTAAATTGATTCCTCTGACTCTGAGTAACACTAAAGCTTCAATGTTGCCATTTTTCAATATGTAACTGACTAAAAGAGTGGGCATAATTTACTAAAACTTAGAACCAGGAACATTTGTATCCTGTTTCCTTGAGCACATTTAAGCTTCAATCTTTGTAGTGAATAGTAAGTTGAAATTCATATTGTTTCTTCAGTCTTCTCTTCTTCATCTATTTATGTCTATCTTTAGTAGACTGTAAATTCTTCAGGCAGGGACTGTGAATTTTATATATTCTGGAAAGAGATTAGTGCACTTAGCCTGGTAAATAAATAGTAATAATCACATATGAAGTACTTTTTAGCCAAATGATGCATTTAAATCCTCTTTTTTTCTCTCTCTCACTGCTAAAGGAAACTTTTTCATATTGAATGTCAAATGTCTTTAATCTCTACGGGCTAAAGCATCACTATGCAATATACCCTGAACAAGGTGCAGTGTATAGTTGCACTGGGTCAGGAGCAGCCCAGAAAGCACATTGTAATAGAGACTCACAGTCTGTCTTCTAATCTTTCTTG
Organism: Pelusios castaneus; assembly: GCA_007922175.1. Taxonomy (NCBI): domain Eukaryota; kingdom Metazoa; phylum Chordata; order Testudines; family Pelomedusidae; genus Pelusios; species Pelusios castaneus. The sequence goes on from ML685898.1 coordinate 870,908, forward strand.
TGTTCCAAGGAGGGCTTAAAGTTCACCAGGCTCATACCCGATACACTGTAGATCACCTGGTTCATGGGCACAGCTAAGTTGGCCAGGAGATTAGGGTATGGGGGGCCATGGCTCAGTCAGGTCCCCATCCTTTCCTGACCTTAGTGGGAAGGAGATGCTTTGTGGCGTCTTCTTTCTTGCCCATACAACAACTCCTGCCTGAGACAGGTAGCCTATGTAAGAGACTTAAGAGGGTGCTTTATGTCATTTTACTCTTTTCTGTATGGCTATGTACTACTACTGCTGTTGTAGTTTGAATTTTGGTAGAACATTGTATTACAGTAGTTCCATGATGTGCATACAGGACAGATACACTACTCACTCCTTCCTCTGCCCAGAAAAATAAATTGTCTGCATGTTACTGTCATAAGTCTGCTTGTCTACAGATGTCATTTGAGCATTTCTGAACGTAGTGCTTCTCCAATCCTCATATTTTGATGCAGTTACATTTACCTGAAAGAGTGATATTTTAACATGATTTCCAGAGCATAGTCTGTGGAAGACTTAGGACAGAGAATTGCCCTCTTATTGAACTCCATCTTCAAGTTTGGCAGAGAGAAGATCCTGAGGCAGCAGGAGGCAAAGGAAGGGGAAGACAGAGAAAATATGCTGTTTAATCCAAGACTCTAGAACAGGAGCAACACTTCCTTGGTTCCCACTTCTTTGAGACTTCTTCCCTAGTTGGGATCCAGGAAGAGGAGAAGTCCTATGGGTAGTAGATAGGGGAAGGGGAATCTGGGAGGTGGCACTACCAAACCTGTGGAAAGGAGAAGTAAAGTGAGGAAGGAGTCAAGATGGTAATAGGAAATTAATGGCAGTTCCTCATGTTAGAGGTGAAGAGAAGGTAAGCTGAACAGAGGCATATTAGAGATTGACCTTTCAACTTAAAATAATCTCTCTCATACACAGATATACAAGTACAGGGGAATTAAAAAGTCAACAAATGAGTTTTGTTTGATTGTTTAAAAAAAAAAAAAGAATTGATGATGTTTTTAAAATATCATGACTTTGAGAGCCAATCTCATGATTTTTGGACATATGAGTCATGATTTTTTTCTCTCTTTAGGTTAACAATACTGGATGCGAGTCCAGTCTTAGGCACCACTTAAGGTGTCAAAAGAGGACTTAAGTGCTGCATAGGCCTTGCACCGATACTTACTACTGGGGAGAATTTCTCCTTATCTGAATAACTACTTACCACACTAGAAAATATGTAGAATTGCTTGTAAGTTGCCTTATTTGCCTAATTATGGTAGACAGAGATACTACAGTTTAATTTCATAACTTGACCTAAAACATTACTCTGGGTTGAAACTGAGAAAGATATCAGTCTTTGAGCAAATTTATTTGACAGAATTAGAACATACTAGGTTTTATCATTTTTAAATGATAATTAAAGTGGTGGAAAAACACAGTTCTTGGATGTCTTGACAATTAAAAAGACCTTTGTTTTAAATAATATCTTTTGTTAGGTAGTCACGGCCCTTCAGGAAGCAGTAACTTAAAATTAACATTTAATAATTGAATCAAACTTGTTAATAATGGCCACCAAAAGACTTATTTTTCAGTTTAACACTGTACTTAATAACATCAAGAAAAAACTGCAGTTAATATAGAGAAACTCTTGGGGGAAGTGAATTCATCTACATGACATAGGTCATTAGGACTGGTGACTGCATTTAGCTTTGCACAAACTTCATTATAATTAATTTATTATTCAAATACATGTCATCATTTAGATCTGGTCAGAGGATAGCAATTTCATTTTGTGGCAACTTTCAAAGTTTCAAAGTGTGTTCTCATTCTGTATTGGAATAGAAATAAAATATTTAGAAAGGTTTAAAAAATTATCAAAATGACCGTTTTCAGATCGAAAGCTCAGAATTTTTATTCAGGTCTCTCTCTTTCCCTACCTCTTTGCTCAGAGGTGACGAGAAAGCACTGGCCCTCAAAAATCTCCCCACAAAATATCTTTGAAAAATGTTTCAGCTTAATTAAAACAACATATGATGATTGTAATACATTTCATCAGATAGTCTGACCTTCTCTACCATCAAGTCATCACTGACATCTACAGTAGTGAACTTGAAGACAAGTTTTAGAAACTAAGGCCTCATTTCTACAAACACAATGCAAAGAAACCTTAAAAATGTGAGTTGTCCCAGGATCATTTATATGTGTAAAGCTAACCCTCATGTATATGTTTAGAAAAACTTAACTAGTCAGCAAATAGCAATCTGTACAGATACCTGTGTGATCAATTAAACCTCTCAAAAGTTACCAATCTAAATCTTGAAAGTCCTTCTTTTGCAAGCTGTCTGTTTACTTGACTGCGAGTTTTGCAAAGTAAGGACTTTCAAGATTTTGTCAAAAAGCAGTATATAACTTGTGTAACACAAAGGGTTTAACATTCAGTGGAAGCGTTGTCATTAGGCTCAATTGGGGTGTTATTGGCACCCAAGAATTCAAAGTTCACTTGGGGCTTGTCTTCACTGACAATGATGAATTCACTGCCATTGGATCCATCACCGTGATCGACTGACCCGATCCGTGTGGACCCGTTCAGCCAATCAGGAAGTCGACTGAGTAAGATAACTCCAGCAAAGAGCAAAGCACTGAGTTGGAACGGAAGGGTTTCCCTTCAACTCAGCCTACTGAAGACACCGCGGTAAGTAGAAGCCAATCAGAGGGAGATACACAAGATATTTTAAGTCATTTGCATACCTCCCTTCTATTGCTGCCAAAATTCTGCTGCGGTGTAGAGCAAGGCTAAGATTCACATGAAACAAGACTAGGTAAAATCTGTATGTATTTAAAATTAGATATTTGAATATTGAACAAAATGGAAGCTTGCTTACCTGTAAGTGTCCTCCTTTGAGATGGGCTGCTCCCATACATTCTGATGATAGGTGTGTGTGTGCCGCAGTGCTTAGTCATTTGGAAAGCTTTTTGCCCTTAGCCTATCCCCGTAGGTTCAGCAGCCAAAACCCCCTTGAGTCTTGTACTCAGATCGCCCTATAATGGGTGGCGCTGACCCTGCCCCCCTTCAGTCCTTTCTCTCTGCTAACTCCAGAAAGCAGAGATGGCAGGAGGGTATGGAATGTGTGTGAGACTTACACAGCTTACGTAGGATGGTGGCTGGAGTTATGACCTCCATGCCTGAAGCATGGATCTGTCAAAGGCTGTGTCATCCCTTGTCTGCAGTATGATGGCATAGTGTGATGTGAACATGTGCACAGAAGACCAGGTGGCTGCCCTGCAGATCTGGATTAGTACCTGAGGCAGAAAGGCAGCCAATGAGGCTTACGCTCTAGTTGTGCGTGCCCTGACTGAGCCGGATAGGGGTACTTTAGCACGATGGTAGCAGTCTTTGATACAGCTCATGATCCATGACAAGATGTGCTGTTGCAACATTGCTTGGCCCTTCCTGCGTTCTGCAACCGCGATGTAGAGCTGTGTCATTTTTCAGAATGATTTAATTCTTTCGATGTAGCTGGCGAGGGCCATTCTGACATATAAGGTATGTCACCTTTTCTGGTTCTCTGTTATGTGTGGTTCAGGAAAGAACGCGGGGAGGAAAATATCCTGGTTGACATGGAAGGAGGACACTACCTTTGGTAGGAATGCTGGGTGTGTTCTCAGCTGCACTTTGTCTTTATAGAAGGGATTATAGGGTACCTTGGCATTGTAGGTGAGTGATTCTAGGCCATGTCAGCGTCCGACTGTGGGCTGGCCTGTCAAGATTCTATGCCTTGTCAGTCCCCAGGCATGGAGATTCAGGACCTGGGGCCAGAAACATCGGTTCCGGGATGCTTGCACTGTGATATAGGCAGTGCCACACAGTGGAGCCCAGGAACGGTTTCCCCCTTAATATTACAGGCTTGGGTGCAGGCAGAGGCATCAGCAAGGCTAACAAGTCCTTTGCTGCCTCAAAAGCCTCTGGGGTTAACAGGACCAGTACTGATTGACCCCTCAAGCTGGCTGGAGTTGGGTCCCTAGTCCACATTGGTGACAGGGACTGTGGGCGAGGTCAGCTTTCTCCATGGCCCTCAAGGCCTTTGGTGCTGATGCCCTGTCTCGGCCGAAGCAGGCCTTCTTCTTCTGTGCCAAAGGAGATCGGTGCTGAGGCAGAACCAGTGCTGAATGGGCCCACTGCAACAACAATCCTGGTGTTGATGGAGCCCATGCTGGCTCCGATGAGGGCCTGAGTGCTGCCTCTGTGACAATGGTCTGGAGATTACTTTCCCTCTCCTTCTGGGTTCTGGGCTTGAAGGAGCGAAAGATACAGCACTTATTGGTCCTGTGCCCTTCACCCAGACATTTCAGGCACCAGCTGTTAGGGTCATGGATGGGAAAGGCCTTCCTGCATTCAGCGCATGGCTTGAAGCCCAGCTTAAAGCCCAAGTGAGGCATTCAAGCCAAGAAAATCTGTGTCTCAAATGAAGAACTACACTAAACTGGCACTGACCTCAACTGTTATTCTTTAGTTTAGTTAGTTTACAAACAACAGGAACAGGCAATTGCAATTTGCAAGAAGCAATGCAGTTCCAAGACCGTCAGTTGGGCGGAAAGCAGGAACTGAAGGTGGGCAAGGTCAGCATCACCTAATATAGAGCGACCTGAGTGTGGGAATCACAGGGGTGTTCGCTGCTGACCCTATGGGACAGGCTAAGGGCAAAAAGCTTTCTGAATGACCGTTCACCATGGCATCTACTCACTTACATCAGAATGGATGTGAGCTGCACTCAAAGAACCACCATATATTTTCATTATAAGCCTTAAACAAATCTACTTTTCCTGTGTCTATATAATTTTTCAGTTTGCTTTTGAGGACTATGGTAGAGAAAATGTTTATTGACATGAACATTCATGAAACCAGCACATTTTAAAACAATATTGGACAGGACCCACAGGGAAGTAAAAAACAACAACAACAACGTAGAGATAAGTTAGGGGTTTTTGTTCTATTTTTCATTTCAGAGTTACTAAAAAAATGATCTTATAATAACTCTGAACAATAAAACAACCTCATATGTTATCACCACCTCTAGATCTCCATTAAACCATGGGCAGAAACTGTCTTAGATGTCAATGAGCCTATGACAGTCTACTCTAGCTGAGGAGTTGCCCTGAGTCGTCTTTGTGTCTTTTTGATTAAAAGATCGTTGAAGCAGGACCTGCTTTCATTTTTTGACTTGTACAGTGCTGAGCACGTAGTCAGTGCAAACAGATAAAATACTAGGAGGTATCCTGCTGAATGGCTTGTAGAGCTACCCGACTATGTAGAGGGGAGCAGTCTGCTATATACTCTTTAAGCTTTGTAACATCCCACAGCTCTGTATTGTTGTCCAAATTCATTAGCAGGTGCACAGCAATGTCAGACACATAATTTCACCAGTTCCTCTTCCTCTTTTAGTGAAGTGGATTGATAGCAGCACTCCCTTTCACACACACAGGGTCTGCAATACTGAGAAGGCCTGCAGGCTCTACAAAGTGGGAAGACTCTTTACATCTCTCCACCTTCCTGTCTTCACTGCATGGCTGTGCTGCGGAGCTCATGATCTAGCCCCAAATACATTATTCATAAAAGTTTAATATCTGAATGTTAAAGCAAATGAAAAGCTTCCCAGGAGGTAAAAATGTCCTAGTAATGTACATTTATTTAAAATCCATGCCTATTGTAGTAAAAGACCCCATTAAGGAAAAGTTGCCATATCTACATCTTTTTCACATTAGTCTGAGTAATTCAATACAAAGTGGAAAGTGGCTCTCTGAGAAAAGGCAAAAGACAAGATAGATGACTTTGGAATACTATATAATTTCACAGGCTGGATGTATTTTCAGTTCAGCATTATACAAAGATGAGGCTGAAGTTAGGATTTTATTGCAACTGCAGTCAAAAAGGTGCACTATTTAATAATGGTACTGAATGTGTTAATAGTGTTTATTGCATACACCTAAATATCTATGGTAAAAGTGAAATAATCCACATTTATCCTAACTGCAAGCTTTATAATCAGCAGTCTCTTCCCATCTGTCAGCAAAGATTTAATGGCAGATGTTTGAATGGCCAGACTGTGGTAGTGGAGGTTATTTTTGTTTTGTTTTGTTTTTTAACCAAAAACACTGCAGCATATTTACAAGTATAACATTAAAATATAAATACTTAAAACCAAGGTACATTTGAGAAAATATATGAATAAATTACATTTGGTGAGACGTGCTTGCTTTGAAATTCTATTTGTTTATTTACATCCTAATCTAAACCGCACTGAAGTCTAATGGGAGTTTCTGCTATCCATTGGCCTTTGGATCTGTTCCCTACTAGTTAGTTCATAAAGTATTATTTTTTGTAATATGTCAGTTAGCCATAGCAAGAATATGCTATAATATGAAAGACTTTTATCTGAGCAATTCACAATACCCCAACTATACATTTTACAAATATTCATTATAAACTAAAGTGACTGACTACTGCTGTGTGAAAGTAACAAACCTTTTGATCATTTTTTTTCCCTTTTCTTTCAGGTGATTTTGCACCCTTTGATGTCAGTTTTCATTTTTTATTTTAGAAAAATGATGAGAGAATTAACTATAAAATCAGGTTCTTTTTAAGTTTCTTGAAATTAATGTGTATTTTATACTATGTTTTGACTGAAAACAGGTGTTTGTAACAGATCGGTATGCTGCAAATAGCATATATAATGTCTAGATAAATAACATCCATGTAATATTTTGGAGCCCAGGCATTGAGCCTTTGGATTTCACTTACAAAAAACAGGGCTCATCTACTTAAGCTGAAGGAGATGGTGTGGAGTTGGCGGGAGTATTTGATCACTTTCCCACTTTATGGACCAGACACACACTTTCTCAAGGCAAAGAACCAATATATTAAGACTAACATACTTATAGGACTATTGTTAGCATAGTATTTAAGCAGATCACAATTGTATGCTATAAAGTACTATTAAATCCATTCTACGGACTGGGAGCTGAGGCACACAGGATATGTCTACACTTGTAAATTTAGGTCGACTTTAGCTAAGTCGACTTAACTAAGTCGACTGTCTTAGTTAAGTCGACTTAGCATGTCTACACCTAAATTTAAAGTCGACTTGGGGGGAACTTACAAAGTCAATCTAGAGCATCCACACTGGATGACTAGGTCGACTTCTAGGGGCTAGGGGGACCTAAGGCAGGTCCACGGGGGTAGGGGGGCACCCCTTGCCCAGTGCCAGGGGGCTCAGCCTTTGCCCGATTGTACATGGGTACAATGGGGCAAAGGGGGGACAGGGACCCTGGCAGGGCATAGGAGCAGGGTGGGCAGTGGAGGAGTCCTAGAGTAGCCCTAAGTTGACTTAGGGCTACTCCAGGTCTACACTGGCTTAAGTCGATTTTAAAAAGTCAATTTAAGCCTAAAGTCGAACTAAAAGGAGGTTTAATAAAGTGGACTTAATTTTCATTGTCGACTTTATTTTCCTTAAGTCGACTTAAGCAGCTTGCTGAAGTCGATTTAAGGAAACTGTAGTGTAGACACAGAGTAAATTAAGTCGACTTAAACAAGCTTAAATCGACTTAATTGACAAGTGTAGACGCACCCACAGAGATTAACTGTGCAGTCCATGTAGTTTGGGCAAGAGATAAGTTGCAAGACTTAGACTATGTCCACATTTTCCACCAAACTCAGCAGCAGTCAATAGGAAATATGCAAGCTACACAAAGTAGCTTTCATATTTTCCATTGATTTTCAAACTTTTACTTACCAGAGTATCTTCGACGGGAAATGGTCTCCCATCAATGCAGTGTTGCACCCACCTGGCAAAGGTAGGTTAGTAGTGTTGTTCTCCACTTCCACTCAATTGATCTGGATAAAGCAATCTGATGGCAGCAATTTGCCACCATCAGTGTAGACATAGCTTTAGATTTTACAGAGGATATACTCATACTCAATATTAACTTGGATAGTATGAAAAGTCTGTACGAGCATAAAAGCAAAAGCACCCAGAGTGGGACTTTGTAGCATTATGCTGAAGACTCGAATCATGAAGTTAGGACAGAATGCTATCTACACTGTCAGATATGTGGTTGAGGGAGAATAATACAAAGAATTAAAGACTTTGCCTATCTTGGAAGTCCAATATATGTTAATGGCCATCTAACTAACAACATGAAGGCAAGAATCAGCGAAGCCAGTGGATCTTTTTTACATTTATCAAACTTCTGGAAAAGTAGAAAGATACATCTATGGACTAAAATGAGATTGTACAATTCTATTGTCCTCCTCACACTACTGTATGCCTCATAAACATTATAGAGAAGATGTATTTATTCCACCAGTGTTATTTAAGATTTTTGGGGGGCGGAATTCACTGGAGAGATTGTGTAAGTGCTGCACCATTTGCTTCAGCAGACTGCAGATGCAGAAATAAGACAGAGACAGATACAGTGATTTGGCTATGATATCAGGTTACCCCACGGTTTGTCTTAGGCTGGATCCCAGCTGGAGGGAAAAGAAGGAATGGAGAACAAAGATGACCTATTGCAGTATGATCATAAATGTGGTTACCATTATGGAGACAACTTACAATGGAGTCAAACATCTTGCTCTGGATAGACAGCAATAAGAAAATGTTCTGCCTTATGTGGCACTCATCACAGGATAGTCTAAAGCTAAAAGTACACTATGACCTGGAAGGACTTTTTCTAGCACCAAGAATATAATTTTGCTTCTGTGTTCCTTTCAGTCACTGTTTATTCTTCTGTAAGTCACAACCATAACCTGACAGTGTCAATTAAGATGGTGATTTTGTGGTGAGGCTGTACACTAGAAACTGGACAAAGACTGTCGTATGTATTATGTACTAGTTACCAAAACATATAGCAACAACTTCTAATTCTTACTGTCCTAGGCTGCAGCTGAATTTGTGTCCTAGACATATTCAGATTTTACATATTTCATAAATTCACCTTAAGTTTAGCATATTTTCCCAAAAAAAGTAAAAGGATGACCATGCTCATCCCCAAACTGGTATTTTTCCTCCAGTTTGTGTAAAAAAAAAAAAAAAGTTAAATTTTGCTCATGGCAACAGATTTCTTCCTTTCCACTCAGGAAAGCTAAAGGAAAAAAGGGAGAAAATAAGAGTGCAACTTAGCCTCCAAAGTTCAGGAAAATATTTTTTTCTATAAACAATTTCTTTCAAAGCAAAAGGGATGTGCTACACATAGCTCTATTTTAAATTAGTAATTAAGGGAAGTGATATGCTAAGGAATATTATACTCCTGAGGTTGATGTTTCATTCATAAGAGCAGTATTTTTAAAAGAATTTTACATCCCAGGTGTGACGCTGGCCGGATTTAGGGAACCATTTATGATATTATTTTGTATTAATATTTTATGATTGTTATAATCCATAGGAACCATGCCATGTTTGGTGTCAATAGAAAGGTAATAATTTGTGGGAAATGATTATATAGTTTATGTGTAGGATTTGTATTCATACTAGAAGTTAGGAATATGATTGTTATATTTTAACTTGTGTAAGGCTGGGGAAATTCCCCAGACTGAATGTCTACCTGGCCATTGTCTCCTTAATGGCCCATTAAGGAAGCTCCCCAGTATAATGGGCCGAAGAAGAAAACCTGTTGAGCCACTAGGACTGGAACATGTGACTCAACTCCAATTTGATTGGAAAGAACTGCACACAGCATGGAGAAGGCCAGAGGTGATAAAAGGCAGCAACTCCAACTCCATCTTGCTCTCAAGTCCTCAGTCTACAGCCAACACCCATCTCTGGAACTATTCCTCTGAGACTGGACAAAGGATTGAGGCCCACCCTGATGCTGGGTGTTTACCAGAGGAACAAGCCTGCAAACTGCTTTTCATGAACTTTAAATCATTTGTATGTATGTGATTCGCTTTGACCCTTTAACATATCTCATATTTTGCTTCTTTTCTTCTTATATTAAACCTTTAGTTGTAGTTGCTAAAGGATTGGCTACCAGTGTGGTGTTTTGGGTAAGATCCAAACCTATATTGTTCTGTGTGCTGTGGCTGGCCCTTTGGGGTCAGGAGAACCTATATCTTTAAGGGACCGTGCAGCTACGTGGGAGCCAGAGGAGCTGGAGTGCAATAAAGGGAGCTGTTTCTATTTTGGCCAGATTTCTTGGTACCCAGTGAGGGGAACCAGAAGCCTGGTTGTGACTGATAGGGAGACTGGTTTAAGTACCACCCATCAGTGTGTGGGGAGTTTGGCTCCCGGTTTTGCAGCTTGCCCTGATTTTTGCACGTCCAGGAGGGTATCCCAGGAGGCCCCGGTCACACCAGGCATGTCTAAAATAAGTCGCTGGGGCCAGACTTTTGAATGTATTTAGATATCTAAGTATGCAGATAGATAGGCATTGTGATATGATTTTCAGACCTTGCACTAACGCTAAGGGAATGGTGAAGCAGTATTAGCCCAAGAAGTGCCTGCCCAAATGGAGGCCCTATTTAAAAGGGAACTCTGATAGTCAAGTAGTGTTGTGCTGGAGTGTTGTCAGCAAATTGAGGGATGTGATTATTTCCCTCTATTCGGCACTGGTGAGGCCGCATCTGGAATACTGTGTCCAGTTTTGGGCTCCCCACTACAGAAAGGATGTGGACAAATTAGGAAGAGTCCAGTGGAGGGCAACGAAAATGATTAGGGGGCTGGGGCACATGGCTTACGAGGAGAGACTGAAGGAACTAGGCTTATTTAGTCTGCAGAGGAGAAGACTGAGGGGGGGGGATTTGATAGCTACCTTCAACTACTTAAAGGTGTGCTCCAATGAGGAGGGAGCTAGACTGTTCTCCGTGGTAACAGAGGACAGAACAAGGAGCAATGGTTTCAAGTTCCAGATGGGGAGGTCGAGGTTAGATATTAGGAAAAAGCTTTCTCACTAGGAGGGTGGTGAAGCAATGGAATGGGTTGCCTAGGAAGGTGAGATATTTAAGGTCTAGTTAGACAAAAGGATCTGGTAAATCTCACTGACTCTAAATTACAACTGTCCCTGTGTGATAAGAGAGTGCACACTTTCAAAGAACCACTCAGAATGTGAAAACAACTACTCCAGTGTTATGGGAGACGGAGTCGGCTAGAAATACCAACAGTGCTTAACATCCTATAGGGAACAGAGTAGGTAGGTAGGAGAGTTGCTATTACTCATCTTCCTTTTGCCATGGACTAGCTAGTACCAGTCAGGGCCAGCCCAACCATATAGGTGAACTAGGTAGTCACCTAGGGCACCAGGATTTAAGGGGAACCAATTATGCCTGTATTTGTAAATTCTTCTCAGTGCTTCCAGTAGATTCATAGCTTATATAGGCATAATGCCTCCAGAAACTACCACACAGGCAATACACTCTCCACACCACGGCATATCTCACAATGCAAACCAGAGCAGATAACACATAATATTAAGTGTGGATGCAACAAGGAATACAAATGTTTCAAAATGTCATATTCCCCCCACCTCCCCACCCAAAGATAAATTAATGAAGGAACTTTGAAATGCAAGCTCTGTATTTGAAAGAGGACTTTTCTGATTCTCTTTGAACCAACTCCATGCTCCAGTATGATCTGTAGTTGATACAATATTATCATGATGCAACATGGGGCGTTATGAGGGCATTGAAACAAACTAGGGCATTCAGCTCATATTTAACACTTTCACATCTTGATTTACCTTTAACTTTTCTATTGCTTAACAATTCTGCTCCCCCGCCCCCCATTAGAAGGCATGAGACTTCCTTGTTTGTATGTCTGTATAAAAGAGTTGCATTATTTATGTGATATTTTGGGCTACTTATCATTCATAACACCTTTTTGCTGTTTTTTCTTTCCAATTTACTCCTTACCAGACATAGTTTTATAGCATGTCAAATCTCCATACCCTTAAATGTGGTCTGCCACTTAAATAAATAAAAAAGTTAATTTCTCAACTGCAGTTTGTGATTAATTTAAATTTTAAAAAGCAAAATAGGTTAAGAAACAGGTGAGTTTTAAAGCACTTGTAAATATTTTCATTTGATTATAAAAAGTAATTATGTTGACAAGCAATGTATTTGAAAGTGGAACTGGGGTTATGAAAAATTAATGTAATCATTGAACTGCTTGATGACTCTTGAAAATGTGATAAAATAAATCAGGAAGATGTCACTTTGCAAAGTAGGAAAAGCAGGGTTTGGCCAAAAGCAAATGTTCCATGGAATCCAAACAGTAGGATGGAGGAAACAATGTTTGTGTATTAAGCGCAGCCTTCAGATGTTTATTTTTGACAGCTAGACCACGAACGATCTGTGTACATGTATGCTGAGCATTCAATACTAAAATAAAATGTGGCCTATGGAACTTACTAGAAATACTCATTCATTGAAATGTGCCCACTAATATTCCCTGTATATGGGTCCTGCTCTGAATACTTGATCATGGGAATCCCCAGTCAGCCTGGGTTTTGAGTTATTTCCTCAAATTATGCTTCTAGATAACGGTTTCAATGTGAGTTAGGCACCAAGGCCCAGATCCTCAAAGATACATAGGTTCCTAACTCCCACTGAAATCAAACGGAGATAGGTGGTTACTGGGATTTTCAAAATCACCTAAGAACCAGATCCTCAGAGTTATTGAGGCACCTATCTGCATTGTTAGGCTCCTAAACACTTTTAAAACTCTGGCCCAAAGAGACAGTTAATTGATGATGTAATATAGCAAGATTTGGAAATGAAATGTAAGGGAACTAGGGAAAGAAAGAGGAGGCCAGGGTCATATACATAGTGCCAGATGGTGCCTTCTTGTTCGAAACCTACAAAGCCAGGAGAAGTTATGTGGAGTTCTTCTTGAACAGTTTTCACCCAATTCTTCCCCATTTTGGGTAGGGGAAGAAAGAGCTTGCTGTAGCATTAGAAAGTAAACAAAGGGCTTTGCTCCCAATATGATTGGCTCCTCAGGAACCTACAGGAGAACTGCATGTAATGTGTCCTCTCAGCTCATAGGCTACGTCTACACTTGTAAAGTTAAGTTGACTCTGTTTGGTCAACTTAACAAGGTCGACTTTAGTTCGACTTAAAGTCGACCATGTTAAGTCAGCTTAACAAAGTGGTTACAATTTAAGTCGACTTAAGTCAACCTTGTTAAGTCAACTTAACAGTAGATATAGCCATCCACACTGGCTTTAAGTTGACTTAAGTTGACTTAAAGCTTAAGTCAACCTTCAGAGGTGGTGTTATTAAGTCGACTTAAGGAAGTGCTTAAGTCGACTTAATAAAAGCCCAGTGTGGACGCAGCTTTGTGTAGGTTGATTTAAACATCCTTAAATTGACCTAAGTTGCCAGTGTAGATGCACCCATAGAGCCTTAGGCCCAATCCCCATAACAGCCTCAAAGACATATGGTGAAGCCCAGAGCTGAAGGGCTAAAGAAAAAGAGGAAGAGAGTTTGGTAAGGAGGCAGCAAGTAGAAGGATAAAAGAGACAGGAGTGGGTGAGAGATGGAACAGGAAGGGAAGATCTTAGGGGATTTTAATAATACCAGTCACCCACATACCCTCTGATAATTTGTGATCCAATGACAGATTTTTTTTTAAATTGAAAATTGAAAACATTTTCATTTTGTATGGGAACGCTTTGCGTACACTTCCTCTGAAATGCAACTTTGTAAGAAAGGCACATTCTTGAGCAATAGATCTGCTGTTTTTGTCATCTCACAGGCATGCCTGCTACTTTTAATGCACAAAGCAAACAAAAAGTCCTGTTTTTTACTCCTGCTAGTCTTGTAAAGCAAAGGAAACTAAAAAATGAGAGTCCTGTGGCACCTTAAAGACTAACAAATTTCTTCGGGCATAAGCTTTTGTGGGCTCCAACCCATCTCGTCAGATGCATGGCAAGATAACTAAGGTAGAATGCAATGGGGATCCTATTTCATCTCCCACATTATGAAAAACATGTTGACTATGTTCAGGCAAGGGGATTCCACAACTGTTACTGAGAGTGCAATGTTAAGAAAGATAGGATACACAGCTGTGAAAAGTGGGAGAATTTAGACTTCAGAATTTTGCTACTGCCAATATTGTGTAAAATGGCCACACCTGAGCTCAACTGAGAGCACAGGCTGAGTTCGCAGAGGTGGCTGCTAGAGAACTAAGCATTGTTTTACTTGTAAATGGAGCAAGTTTGATATGGACATTATCAAAAGAGGTTAAATAGGGGGGCAAAGGTGGCATTTTTACAGGTTTACTCCTCAAAGAAACACCCTTTAAAGGTGAGCAAACACTCTTTGGATTAGGCATATAACCTTGGTTCCTAAAAAGGCTTTAGTATGCTGATATACGCAGTCAGTGGGAGATAATTAATTGAAGAAAGCGGTTAACTAATGAAATTATAGATTCTAAGGACAAAAGAGATCATCTTGATCATCTAGTCTAGCCACAGAACTTACACAGGCTATAGAACTTCCCCAAAATATTTCCTAGACCAAATCTTATAGAAAAAAACATCCAATCTTGATTTAAAAATTATGAGTTATGAAAAATCCACCATAACCCTTGGTAAAGCGGTCCAGTAATTAATTACTCACACCATTAAAAATTATGCCACCTTTCCAGTCTGAGTTTGTCTAGCTTCAACTTCCAGCCATTGGATCATGTTATACATTACTCTGCTAGACTGAAGAGCCCATTATTAAATTTGTGTTCCCTATGTAGGTAATTATGGACAGAAATCAAGTTACTCCTTGAGTTCTTTTTGTTAGATTCAAGGAGCTCAATCTATTTAATTTATTACTATAAGTCATGCTTTTTAATCTTCTGATCATTCTTACAGATCTTCTCAGAGACCTCTCCAATTTATCAACATTCTTCTTGAATTGTGGGCACTAGAAATGGACCAAGTATTCCAGTAGCAGCCAGACCAGTGCAAAACAGAGGAAAAATATTTTTTCTACTTCTATCTGAGATTCCCCTTTTTATGCATACAAAGACCACATCAGCTCTTTTGAGCACATGGGAGCACATGTTTAGTTGAATATTCATGGTGACCCCAAAGTAGTCAGGCTACATTATACACTCAAGCCATTTTTATATGTTGATAACTCTTAATTATTACTGAACTACAGCATCTTTGCCATGCTGAATAGACAAGATACAAGTACATTGTAATACTTACTTGATTTCAGTTGAATACTAGTAAAATGACAGACGTGTGCCTGCTAATCAGGAGTATTGGCAGAAGAAAGAGTTTGTGTTAACTTAAGTCAGAAAATGAAACAGAATGAACAAGAAGCAAAGAGAACTATGTGGCTTGTGAGAAATGGATGACAGGGAACAAAAACTCTAAATCATTTGAAGAAGAATGTAATCAGATTATACACAGAGAAAAATTTAGCTCTTTCAAGGGCTAAATGATGAAGGTACTATAATTTAATCAATGCAGTTAAATAATGATAAATCTTTAGACGAACGTGTGTAATTCAGGATAAGAAATGCAACATAAGCATGTGCAACATTAGTTATGAATGACAGAGAATAATAAATCCAAGACAAGTTTATGGATCACATTATGTATGAAGTGGAATATCACTGACAGCTTTTGACTTAATAGGAAATGTTACAGCATATGGGATCAGCAGAAAAAATACTAAATAAAAATATAACATGAGGAATCAAAATATTGTTTTAAAAAAGGTCATAGGGCAAAGTTAACTCTAAGTGAGTCATATAATATAAAAATGTACAGTGGCAATGATCATGAATAAAGGAATAGAATTAGAATGAGTCAGCAAAATCAACAGTTGGAATTTCCATGAAAAGTTACTTTATGACTCATTAACAGACAGTTTCTTATATTCCCCCTGAGCTAATACAGGCATAAAAGTGAAAAGCTCTTTTACACAGTTTTACCAATTGTCTCTGGCTTCCATTACTAGGCACTTTCACCAAAGATGATCCATTATCCACCAAAAATGCTCCATTATCCTGTTTTCATACTTTTAATGAAATGGAAAATAAGAAAAGTTGCAGGACTCCTTAAAATTGGTCCATTCAAGTCAGACCAGCCTGGAAGTGGGATTTACTAAATTTAAACTACATACTGGCATTTTAAGAATTTCAGGATTGCCATATTACTATGAGGTACTTTTGTACTGCATGCTGAAGGATTTGGGTGCATTCAGCACTTTGCAGAATTGGCCTTTTAATTAAGTTGGGTGATTTTGGTGGTCATACGACAGGTGTGTTAGAACTAGTAATAATATTTAGCATTTTTATAACAACTTTCATTTACAGAGCTCAAAGCACTTCACCAAGGACAGTAATTATCATTAATGTAATTTAAAAGACAGTGCAGTGGATACCCTGATCCTCCCAGCCTCAGGTTCTACCTACTAGATCACATTGCATCTCAGAGCATGCTATACCATTCTAGATTATGAACAGTCCCTTTTCAGAAGATTGCCTTTGAAGTTAACAGTGGCTTTTGAATGGATGAACTAGAAAAATGATAATCACCGAAACCCTAAAGTTAAACACAGATATGGCTCTTTAATGATAACTACTGCTGTCTTTGTTGCTATATTAATATAGAGTAGTATACAGTTGCAAGGAAGTTCATTTTTTGCTCCAAATAAAAGATAAATCTTGTACCTAAATCATGAGACTAGGAATTGGGACACAGAGGTTCCATTTGCACCTCCACTATAGGTTTCCTGTGTGACTTTGGCACATAGCTTAAGCTCTTTGTCCTTCAATTTTCACATTTGTAAAAATGTTCATGGTGAAGTTCCCTATAGTTCCCTAACTTGGAAAATTATATTCATGGATTTAAAGTGCTTTATAAAAGCAAAATAGCATTGTTTCAAAATTAGGGAATTTTTCATTTAAAATCAGTACAATGAGCATAGACCTCAAAGATTTTCATTGTACCCTAAAAATTGCATAGAGACCTGCATCTCATTTGCTATTGCTTTTTGGGTTGTCAGTATGAAAGGATGTGATTAATATAGAACTACTAAACAGCATTAGGGAGATAATTTTAATTTTGTGATTGGCAAGCTTCAATCTATACATTTGCATTATATATTACAGCAATTTGCTAGTATCATGAAGATCTGAATGCCATAGATGCTATGACAGTGAAGGTCTCAATGTCTTCATCAACTTCAATTAACTCACTTGTCTCTTTTATATGATTTTGCCTTTTTCTTCACCATACTTAAGAAAACATCTAAGGCAGATTTTGATACAAGCAGTTATCATTATTAGTATGGGTTCAAAAAAGCATGACAGATGTCTCAAAAACACAAGCAATGGTACGGTTCCTATCCTAATTTAAATTTAATGTAACTCCAGAACTTCTGCTCAGACAAAAAAAAGAAGGGAGAAAGGATAACAGAGGATGAATGTTTTGCTGAAATGGCTTCCCCACCTGGAACTACGTACTTAACATGTGGTTGGTTGGTTGTTTTGTTTAAGAGGAGGAAAGGAATTGGACATGGCACAGACCAACCTCCAAATGATGAGGATTGTAAGAATCTTTCTCCACCAACTGTTTTTTCCATAACTGCCTAATGAAAGGCTCCTTACATTCTTTCAAACTTCTGCTACCGTCTAGCTGAACCACTAATATGATCTGGTAGCAATTTCTATGTGTTTAAGTAACAATATGGATATTCTGCAAGGCAGATATACATCACGATAATTACGTTAATTTAGAATCTTTTTTTAATCTTACTTCTCAGAGACAAGATATGACAAAATTGAGTTTTTAGGAGAAATTTGAATGAGATGAGAGAAGTAGCTTGGATTGCCAGGAGTGCACCGTGCTTAAGATGTAGTATGGATAAAGGTAGCAATGTGAGAGATCAGATCTGCAAATTCTGGCTGCTATAATTTTAGAGAAGTTGAGGAACAGAATTCAAGTACTAAGAAGTTTTATTGTGTACATGCATGTGTGCACACAAAATCGCTTTAGTGATGACAACCCAAGCATTCAAAGTAATCATGTAACATGAAGGTGCTCTAGAAGACTGAAAAGGGGGCTAGTTTATTTTAGTATTATTGTTTCAAAATGACCATATGGAATTTGTTTTAATTAGCAAAATAATGAACTCCTGGACTCGTGCCTCTGTGCCCCTTTTCATATGTTAAATGTTTTCTGAATTTCTGAAAGATAACGGTTACATTAACTAACTGCAACATTGTGAGTATGAAGCTGCAAGTCTTAATACTTCATTGGATTTCAAGAGATGAAGTTGCAATACAATTGTAAATCATGAAAATACTTCTATTAGATGCTCTGCTAAGCTATAAAATTCCTGCAAAGTATTATCATGAATGAAAACACAGTTCAAGACTGCAACAGGATTATCTCATTCAGAGATCTTTGGGTCACAGTAGCAGATGCACAAGTTCCTTCATCTTCACTTCTAGCCATTATTAAGTAAAAGTCCTAAGGGAGCTCAGGGAGGGGAAGGTATCATTTTCATCCAGTGTATAGTGTCAGCACTTATGTGACAGCAACACATGTACTTCAAGCACAGAATAGGTTGGGTTTGTTTGCTTTAATTCCCTCCTATTTATAAAGCAGTTGTCATTTTTACAACTGATTTTGGATGCCATCAATAAGCATTGCTGGTGCCAGAGGACCTTCTTTCCCTGGTTCACATCTTATGACAAGCCCTTGGTGTGAATAAAGGTCTTTCAAAAGCCTCCTATGATCTTTTCAAAAAGCCTTGCAGGTGTGTTCATCAAGCACCAAAATGAAAATGTTCAGGGCTACATGCAAAAATTGATACAAAATCACAGAAACCCAGAGTCATTCCTATATGTTCTGTAAACAATCTTAACTTCCTAAAAACAATAAACATCTCATAAGCTTTTACTTCAGGCAGATTTTCCCTAGCTATAGCTCTGAATCCCCATTCCAATACTTTAGAATCTATTGTACATTCAATACTGCATAGTAAAGAGCTTTCGCTGTTGGACACCTTCCAACTAGACTCTTCTGATTGCAGCAAAATGTAGGCTGACCACAGAAAAAATGTCTATGAAAAGCACTTTCAAATTTTTCCCTGAACCTCAACATCAAAAATTGTGTATAGATGACCATTTCACGACCATTCCATTATTTTTGCTCTTGAAAGCTACCTTTTACAACAGCGATGTCAAAACTCTATCTATATTTCAGAATTAGAGATCTAATATGATTTTGTTAGCCAGTCACATTAAAAAAACACAAACTCTCAAAAACAACTTAGAATGGAGCAATTTTGTATGGTTTTTAAAATATTTATTCAGCTTATCCAAAAAGTTGAGATCACATTCTAGTTGCCAATAAAACTTAACCTGAAAACTTGAAAGCCTGAAGTTTCTTTATTTTTGGAGTTACTGGGGGAAACACTTCATAATTGGATTCTGCTTCTAACCTTAACTATGGAATGACTGTTACTCTGCCTGTTGATGTAAATCAGAAGTTCAAATCTGGAACTAGAACCTTGGTTTTTGGAAAAATGGAGAGTCCTGTTTTTTGGAGTAATGAAAGTGTAGATATCTACCACTGGAGTTCCTAATTGTCATGTGCCTAAAAAGCATTACACTATTTCTAAACTGCACTGAGGTAGCAAAGGGCAAATGCTAAAATGAGCATTAAAGACTCTTTCTGATTCCTGCATCTGTCTCTTGGGTTGCTCTCATGATGAAAAGGAGCCAGAAAACAACCAGATTTTCCAAACTAGTCAATTCTATCTTATTGCATAGTGTCTAGCTGGTACAGAGACAGCATAATGGATGTGCCAGGACACTCTTGGGGCTTTAAGAATATAGGCAGTGTGCACTGCTTATGACAGGAATTGGAGTCTATATCCACCTTGGTAGGGGTAGTTTAGAACACTAATATAGTGCTATCAAATGGCTTCTTCATAACTGGTTCTCTTTGGTAGTTGGGCATAGTTAAGGATTGAAACTATGGTGCCTGATACTGTTTCCACTAAAGTCAATAGTGTAAAAAATAAAAACACCTCATTGATATCAGTAATTATCCCATGAAACCTGATGAAAATTGTAAGTTCAGAACTGGACACAAATCTATGGCCAACAAAATTCAGGAACAACTTTTCTTCAATGTAATGTTTTCATCAACTATAACCAGTGCATGAGTTTTCAAGGAGAGTTTAATATCTGGGAAAATTGAGTAGAATAGCAATAAGCTATTTGGAGTTAGATGAGAAAGTCAAAATTCTGATATTCATATGGAGGCTATTTTAAGTGATGGAAAAAATAGATATATTTTCTTCTCACATTCCACAAAATATTATTCTTTACCATCATAGTAAATTTTCCCATTTTCAGACCAGACTATTTTTTCAGACAAAAATATAGGAGCTAAAATAGAACTTTATTATAGAAGCTGTTGTAAACTTAATGTGGATAGGCAAAATACTGCTTCATAATATTTCCTCTCAATTGTCAAATTAGAGCCTCATATTAGATAAGAAGACCTACCTATGGTAGATAGTAAGATAAAGTAAATGGCATAACAAGAAGCTACCAAAAACAATGACTGGCTAATATAGCTGTCATAAAAAAATATTAATTTATAGGGCAGAAGAGGAAGCTTTATGTCCATAGACACAAATCTAACTTTCACAAATTAGTAAAACCACATACCAAAGGAAACATTCTGAACAAACTGTCCAACTTACTACTTAATTTTATTATTGCAGTTGGTTTTTTGTTTGTTTTGTTTTGTTTTTTGTGGTTTTTGTTGTTGTTGTTGTTGTTTTAGACCGGTGGCTGGGCAAATAGAGGAAAACCAAGAAAACTGTTTGCATATAAAAATGAAAAAGGACACAATGAAAGTATTATGACATCTGAAAACATCATGTTCCTTAAACTTATTTAGATTTCAGTGAACTAGAAAATAAGAAAACAACTCACACTGAACCCAAATAACATAGGTAATTAAACAATCTAAAATGTATCTGAGGCCAATACACAGCTAAAAAGAACAATTAAAAAATTTAAATACAGTTTTGAGATGAATAAATGTTCAGAAGACACCACAAAAACTAATTTTTAGTCTATCCATAGAACATGTTTTTCAGAATGTTAATAAAGTAGTGCATGTTTAAGAAATATTGGCATATAATAAAATAACCTACTTTAGTACCTGCATTTAACCACCATCAATGAATGAAAGTACTAACAAGTTGTTGTTAAATATATTTTCCCCTTATCCTGTTCCTAAGGAATGTTGGTGCACTGGCACTCCAATTTTACAGTTTGTTCAAAAAGTAACATACATCCTTCTCAGCTATTTGAGATGCTTGGTATGTTATCCCACATGCTGCTCTCCCTTCACTGGCTCTCCATAGAATATCATATCAAATTCAAGGTCTCAGGGTCAATATTTAAGGTCATCCACAGAACTGGGCTAAGATTCTGAAAAGAAGGCATCTCTTTTCAGGACATTCACCTCTCTAAACATCTGTGTTCCTCAGAAACTATCCTTAACAGTGCAGCTCATTAGATGTCAGAGATTGGAATCAATGGACCTATGACATTGGGCTGATGCTCAGCAGAAATAAGAATAATCATTAATTTCAGTGTTTTCAGACCCATTGTAAAATTTGTTTCTTCAACTTACTGTTTAAGGCCCAAATCCTCAAAAATATTTAGGTGCCTAATATCCATAGAAATCACTAGAAGTTGAGTGTCTAAATATCTTTTTAGAATCTGGGACCAACTGTTTAGCTGCAAATGAAAATAGCAAAGAAAGTAAAGAAGGAGAAGAAGGTGAAGATGAGAGAGAAGAAAAGATGACGGAGGAATCAGTAGTAGTGGGAGGAGAGAAATGGAAAAATTAAACAAACAAAACTTTCTCAAGACTGAATGGCTTTGGGCAACAGCGGAGTAAAATTGGCCTACTGAACTATTGTGATTTTGATTATGTCTTGGAACGTGGGACACTGTACAGCTGAGTGATCACATAGGAATATAGCTAGGTAAGTGGATGAGATATAGGTAGATTCCTTTCCTTTTACTTTTGCAACATCTGCACCATTAAAGCATAAGTGTCCTGTTAGCCATTTCTCCTGTTAAAGAGCGCAGATCATGTCTGACTCTGATTCACATAAATACCAATTTATCTGTCAATTAAACTGGATCACTCAGACTATATGTACACTTTGAGCTGGAGATGTAAATTCCAGCTTCAGAAGACACGTCAGTGCTAACTCTGATTGAACTAGTGTGCTAAAAACAGCTGTGCAAGGGGCTAACTAGCCCCAAATCTGTTCCTAGAGTCTTGGGTAAGTATGTATTCAGGGGAGTTAGCCCTTCCTGTTCCTCATACCTCTGCAGCTATACTCTACTTTTGCACGTTTGCTCAGCCAAACCGAGTGCAAGTATGTCTACCCAAGCTAGAAATTACACTTTCACTTTTTTGGACAGACATGCCCAAAGAGTGACAGTGCAAGGGAGGCCTTCCTTAGTTCTTGCCCTTGAGTTAAATGATCCATTCCCACATCTAGCCCAGTCCCTACTGGTTTGAGATCAATGGCTGCACTTGGGACCTGAATTTGGATCCCTTGTAGTCACCAAGATCATTTGGCATTTGAACAATTTATGGTACTGGCCCTGCTTGTTTTTTAAAAGGGAATATGCTAGAAATATTTTTCAACATTTTTTTGGCCAAAACAAGAAAATAAGATCAGAAAAAAATCCAGATGAGTTATTTATAATAAAATTGATGCTGAAATTAGCACACCCCCAGCCCACTCCCCCCAAAATATGTACAGGTAGCCACTCTATGAATTCAACAACTGGTTCAGTCTTTCATAACATCTTCTATCTCAAGTCCCCAGGAAATATTACCTGGTATTCCCAAGGCATTATTATTTTGTTATACACAGTGCTTCATTCTCTGAAGCACTGATGATTTCAGAATATAAATTATACTTATAGTTAATGATATTATAATATAACCACAGTCAAAGCTTTGGGATTAGAAAATTCTTTAATCTTGTTCTCATTAGGAGTCTTACGTTATGAAAGATTAAGATACACAATCAAATCAGGCCATCAAATTAAAACTAACTACTTTGAAGTTAGGTGAAGTGATGACACTTCTTGCACGCTTTGAGGGACATAAGACTATGTTATTGTACTTGTAGGCTAATATCACTTGCCACTTCCATTAATTGTGGGCAAATACCACTGCTTCCTAAGAAAGAATAGCCTGCATTTAGTGCTGCTCAACACAATATAGTGCCGGAATTACAGAAATTGGCAATATCATGCAGCTAACGTCCTTCAACCTGCAAATTTAATAAAAAAGATGCCAAAGTCTGTCATGCAGTTCAAAGTTAACTGTTCATTTGCAATATGTCTGTTTTCCTTATGGACTCAGAAAGAAGTTGAGCTTGCGTATTTGACTATTACTTCTTGAACATTGTCACAAATGAAAATATGACAAATAAATAAAGGAAGTTGTGAATACTAGCAAAAGTAATTGTTAGGTTTTATTCCAAGTATTTGACAACGCCTTCCACCACCACTGACTTCCTGCCACCCAGGCCTGCTCTCATCTCTTTCCACCCTTTCTATTCACCTATCTCTAGTTTTAACTGTGTCACTTATATGTCTGGTCTACCTATGAACATTTATGCTAGGGAGAGATGAACTGCTTTAGCAAAATTGAGAATCCCTCAACACTTCCCCTTGTTCTAGCTGTATAATTATAACATAGAGTGGATAGCTGAAAAAAATGGTATTTTTTTCCTTCCTCCAACTCATGACTGGAACCAGAATTGCCAGAATATCATCAAATACCATCAAACTTTATTTTCTCACAGCTCTTCTTGGCATATCAAATGGAAGTGCCAGAAATGTCATGAAAAACATTATTAACACTAAGCCTAATGCTGGCCTTATATGCTTTAAGATCGTTTATGCCAGAATCCAGACTTTTGGATGCTTAGATTTTGAGTTCCATCAACTAATAGTTCAGCATCTACCAACTTTCAGATCAACTGGAGTACAATGCTGTCTGCACTTTGACCAAACTGAAAGGATTAACTAGAAATACTAGACAAACTAGTATTAGGTCAGGAAAGCTGCATTCAAAGCTAGAGAGAATTTAAGCATGTTTTGGGGATAAACCAAAAACAATGCTTACTTTCCTAGTTAGAGATGGGTGGGATGAGACCTGTAAATATCCAAACAGCTAAATGCCTGGTAGTTAGGGCACTCATGTGGGGTATAAGTGAGGCAGGTTCAAGTCCCTGCTCCATCTTATTCAACCTATAGACTTGAACCTGTGTCTAATAACCAGCATACTTAGATTGAAAATCTCCTTATTTATAGGAAATCATATATGTCTCTCACTAAAAGAGGCATAACTCTTCAGTCCAGACACAAGGAATGGTAAAATATAACCATCTAATAAAGTTTCAGAGCATGTAAACTTGTGTTCTCTTACACCTTCCCCTTTGTTTCCAAATCTCAAAGCCGATATAAATATTTAGTTTTCAGGACTGTTGTCATATGACTTATTTAGTGTTTGGCTCTCTGATGCAGTTGTTGCCATGGTATTGCTGTTTAAGGACTACTATAAAATGCATACCTTGGGAAATGCCACAGCATAAGTTAAATCCACTGTTGGGTGAGAATAATGTATGTATCAAGAAGCTTGGCTTGTCCTTTCCCCCATCTCCCCGGTTTAAATCATTGAGCCACAACTCTTTAGCTAACAATCTCTTTTGGACAATACATCCCATATTGCAATGTGAAATCAATTAAACATAGCATATTCCAATGCCCATGTTCACAATATACTAAAAGCTTTTATGTCACACAAAGTCCATTGTCTATATCATTGGTTCCCAACCTGTGGTGTGGGGACCAAATGAGGCCCACAGTGATCTGCAGCTGTCCTCCTGCTGGCTGTAGAAGGGAGATGCTGCTTAAGGACTCAGGCAAAGTGCATTTCCACAAGACTAAAAGACCATTGCAGATCCTTGCTGCAGCAAAGGTGATGGGAGAGCAGCATCCCCCTTCTCCTAATCTTAGCAGGGAACATGGCAAAGTGCTCCACCTAGGTTCATAGGTGCTGGGGTTTCCTTCTGGAGCTAGAGGAAGGGGAGCACTGATCTTCCGTTACACTGGCTGTAGAAAGGAGCCACTCTCTAGGGACCAGGGCAGAGGACATAGGACATGTGAGGTTTCCCTGCTGCAGCTAGGAAGACAGGAGATCAGTAAGGAGGCAGCCTCCTCGCTGAACTCCTTACATCTGGCTGCAGTGAGGAAGCAAGAGAGGGGGCCTGCTGGTGGAGACTGGTGACCTTTCCAGGTTATAAAAATGGCATCTGTGGCCCTCGGCCCAAGAAGGCTGGGAACCACTAGTGTACATATATAAGAACTATTATGTTTGTATTTAGTATGCTAGTTTGTCACATATTGCACTAAAGAGAGGACATTTAAATACATTTATTTGACATTTCTTCTGCATTACTCCTTTGAAGATCTAATGTCCCCAAATTCATTTTTTTTAAGAGTAGGTGATCCTCATTCTATTCATATCAGTTCAGTGATATGTATGTCACTACGTATTTAAAGTAACACAACATAAATCACATGGTTCTTCAAATTAGAGTGCCCCCTTCATAGAACAGACCCAGTGAAACAGGATGGGGGTCTGTCAATTTACATTGCAGACATTCCATCAACTCTGCTTTGCACCGCACTAGAAATGACTAATTAAAGACACCTTTGAACTGAAACCATGGTAACAAAGTAAAAATGTTGATTGTAATAGTCAGAATAATTCAAAATCTTTTCTGAACTCCCAAATATTTTTTTCAAGTTAGTTGTAATGTTTATTATAGCTCTGATCCTAATTCTAAATTATATTGCTTTCTGGAAACCTAAAATAATTATTTAGCATTTAATAAGTCTGAACCCAAGTATATTGAACTAGATGCTGTGATCACTTAGTTATATACTATTATGCCTGTGTCGCGGGCCGCTCTCTCACATGGGGTGATGGATCTGCCGTGTGCTTGAGTCAGATAACAGCTTGTGTGTTCAGCTTCAAAAGTAGGCTCTAGCGACTATACCTTCTTGGAGGGGTTGGGGTATAGGCAAGGCTGCCAGTCCCCCAGGGACTCACCCCCTCAGTGCTGGGTGGTGTATCCTAGTGGTTGGGGCCCATGGTGCAGCACCTCTTTTCTCCTGGGGCAGTAAGGCCTAGCAGCTAGAGTCTCTGTAGAGGTTCCCCTGCTCAGGGTAATGAGGCCTATTGGCCAGAGCTCTTGTGGGGATTCTCCGGCTTAGGGGTAGTATGGCCTAACAGCCAGAGTCCTGGTAGGAGTTCCCCTGCTCAGGGGTAGTAAGGCCTACTGGCCAGAGTCCTTGTAGAAGTTCCCCTGCTTGGGGTAGTAAGGCCTCACGGCCAGGGCCTTACTGGGTGAACAAGTGCTGGCCTGGAGAGCACCAACAGTGTGCTTCCTCTCAGGTCAGTCATCCACCCTTGAGTGAGCTGGGAGGCTGGCTTTTATATCTTGAGCATGCCCAGCAGATGTGGGGGGCGGGGCCTCTTCAACCTGGAAGGTTTCTTTAACCCTTGCCTTGCTAGTGTGGGGCCGATACACCCCATCACAGCCTGTAAGAAACCATAGATATGAAGATGCATAGCATGACTTTCATTTTCTGGATGCTTAAGCCTGCCAGAGGTCACCAGACAAAACATTTTATAACATCCTTTATTATTTTATATATATGATTTTAGTGGCTTTTAGGAAAAAAATACAAGAGAAAAAGTTTTTCATTTTTTGTATTAAAGTTGTCCGTTTGAATTAATAATAAAAGTGTCTTTATGTCAAGGATGTGACATGGTAAAGAGCTGTTTTTGCCCTGGAGATTGAGAAAGTCAATATTAATATGATGGCATTAAAAATAAACCATATCTCCAGATTAATTGCTCATTATTGATGGTAGTGTTAAGATTAACAGGTCCATTTCTGCAGATCTGAGACATTCACTAGGATTTAGAAAGGTCTTCATGTACACCACTTTTAGCAGCTAGTAGTATGAACCATTTGTTGGTTAAATGTGTATTGATCTGTTCAAAGGATCAGAAGAACTTTTGATCTACAGCTAAATTGGCAACAAGATAGATTGCAGTGCCTTTTATAACATGTGGGAGAGGCACTTCTGTACTTAATTATCACTATTTTGGAAAAGAAATACTGATGTTTGGGTCTCAGAATTGGTTGTCATTAGCATAACACAGTGATTGGAGTCTTTGATTGCGGAACAAAACAGTCAGAAAATAGTTTTAGTATGAGAAAGTGGTGTGTGGTTTTGTTTTTGTTTTTTGTTGGTGGTGGTTTAGTTTAAGTACTTGTAGGTGGACTCAAAAAGATTACCTGGAAAAACAAAATAAAACAAAAAAACTATTAAACTATATTAGAGTCAATATGTATTCAGATCGTTCTTCTTGGCATGCAGTCTACATTTATCCCCCTTTTCAAGAAAGATGGTAGGTACAAAAATGATCATTCTAGATTACCAAGGAGATTAAAATTATGTTAGCCAAAAGAGCAACACTTTAAAAAAAAAAAACAAATGGAAGAGCTGGGCAATGGAATAATTGACAATTTGGATCTATGAACTGTATCGAGCATGCTGAATAACAGTCAAAGCAAAAATATGAGAAGTTTGTAGTTGAAAACAGTAAGAAGAACAATGAATTGTCTTCAACATATAATAAAGAAACTAGGGAATAAGGTTACCATAGAACCACCAAAATGTCAAGCAGGGCGTGAAGATATAAACTAAACTGAAAAGCTGAGTGAAACTTTCTTGAAGGTGTGCACGTTAGAAAATTATGAACATTTCCAAATCAGGATGCCATGGGTATTCACAGAGCTAGGAGATGAAGACAACGATACAACCAACTAATTCTGAGTTTAGAAAATGTAAATATTTAAAACAAGAAATTGCTGGGCCCACGTCATTTATAATCCAGAGCACAAAAAAGATTGTTATGAAGCTCTCCAAAACATTTTAACATATATATCTTAGGAATGTACTAATGCCAGATGTTTAGAATTTAGTTCTTGTCTTTAAAAAAGATAAAAATTTGAACCAGGAATTTTTTTAAGTGTAAATGATAGAATGGATGGAAGGGCTAGGTTGCAATTAATAAATAAGAACTGCTTCGGTTTTTAGAAAAAACATGTCATGCAAAAAGAAAGTTGAGCTAACAATTACACTGGCAGTTATTTCCACATATCTGAAGCCAGAATTTAGCCTTTATTCCTCCGATGTGAACTTTCATGAATACTGAGCAAAGAAGTTCACTAGGTGTTTTGTTATTGCTATTGATTTTACGGGGAAGATGCTCAGATACTATAGTGAAAGGCAGTAGTATGAAACCCTTAAATAGATGGACAGTCAGTTTAATGGCCATTCTCTTGACTGTCACCAAGAATTATTTGAGAGCCTGAAGTAGGAATCTCTGCAACTTGAGCTAAAAAAAACCTAAATTACCTAGGTATGAGCTATAGCAGAGTCATATCCTCTGTGAATCAGGCATAGAGGATGCCATATAACACACTGAGTTACTGTGCATTAATATGAACAATACTTTGTTGAATATTCTTGAGAACAAAACTCCATTCATTTGAATATTCACATATAAAATTGGCTGCAGATACTAGTGAAGGAAATTGGAGATTTTTATTGACAAAGAATTCAGAAATAAATTTACCTTATTTAACCAGCTATAAATAATACCTCATAACTTTGTAAACTTTGTACTTTATAATTTCCAAATTGATTATGAATCCTGAAATTCAATTTTAGGGGAAATTGAAGCAGTTGAGGAAAACAGTTGCTTTTCACCATATTTACCAGAATAAAACTCAAGCACTTTAATTTTCCTGGAATGCAAAGACCACGGGGACATATACAAAGCCGAAGTGAATTTTTTTGTTGAATTAAAAAAGATTGTGTGGATGTTTCCCCTCATTATTCAGACAGCTCCAATTAATGCAACATTTAAGTAGACATAGGTTCTGGTTTTTTGTTTTTCGCTTCAGACTGCAATGAAGAATGAGGATTCAGTGCCTCTGGAAGTATTGGAGAAATTCACATTATTAAGACACACACAAACACACATGGAATGGACTCATGGTCTCACTAACTCTAGAGATGGAAAAGGCCAGTTAGGTAATCTATTCTATCTCACTACTAACCAAGGGCATTAAATGACCTGATTAATACTGCCATTTGTGGTTCACTCTTTCTTTAACCCTCCCCTGCAATGGAAAAAATTATGTATGTACATAATGTTTTGGTTTTTATAAGGTTTCAGTTAGGGACTGTTGTTTGTAAATGTCCATGCTGCTATGTGTTTATGTTATAAAAGGTAAGGTTGAAGAAAGTTGAAGCAGAAAATTGCCCTTTTCATCTCAGCCCACTTGTTTTTGAGGGGGACTAGTATGGCCATGTAGCTTGCTCCTCCCTTTGTGCCCTGACCTCCAAACTGGGAAAGACCAGGTTAACCTTTCAGGGGAGCAGGCCCTTATGTAGCTAAGTGGAGTAAACTAAATGATCTGTTAAGTAGCTGCTTGGTTAAACATGGATTTTAAGGAGAGAAAATTTGTTTGTGTCTTTTTTCCTTCAATTAAGAAAATCAAAGTTGTTAATGGCAGCCTACAATGAACTTTGCTTTATGTTATTATTACATAATTACATCTTCATCAAATCCTGATGCCAGCTATAATGCAGAATACCTGCATTCAAAATGGTTTCACTAGATAAAGGATATATGAAGATAGTGAAGAAAATCCTCAAAACTCAATGTCAAGCTGCTAAAATATAATATTATCATTCAAAGACATTTGAATGATGCTTTGTGAGACAAACCATAAAAAGGATAAAGGTGCTGAAACTACTACAAGAATTTTGACACTGATGGACTATATTTCAGAGAGCTAATCAAACAGCAAAAAGTAGCAGCAAGCTTAAAAATGCCAGTTAGAGGAAATGTTCCATGAGGCCTAAAGAGATCAATATTTGAACCAGGTCCTATGTTATTGCTGATGTACACAACTGACCCGGACAGAAAGACCAACCATAAAGCTGTTAAATTTGTTTATGGTAGAATAGAGTAACCAGCAATTTGAACGCTGAAAAATTGGATTGCTAATACATAAGACATGAATCTTGGGAATTGACAATTTACAGGAGGAGTTTATGACTTCAGTTTAATAGTCTATATGTCTCTAAATATTTCTAGGCAACCTGCTGAAATGGACTGACATTACAAAATCAAGGAACATTTTCAATTGTATATCTAGTTGTGAAAATAGAATGGAGGTCCTGGCAACTTAAATGAGATCAGGAAAATGGTAATCAGAGTTGCTGCTTTCATTTGCTATGTATTTTCTAATGTGTCAAATTTCACTTCACTTTACTACCATTCACCCTATATTCATGAACATAGATCAACCTTCGGTGAGGTACATAAACAAAACTTTTCTGAAAACTGTACTGGCTGTGTTAACTTTTGTCTCCCAACTCTGTTGTGTAGGCAAAGAAGTAAAATTAATTTATCAAGGATGACTTTCTTCCCCTGTCACTTGGAGGGTAGTCGTATACTGCACTGAAGGACACAAAATTAAGAATGAAGATAAACAGAAATAATAGAAATAGAAAGCACACATCACACAGAAATCTATAGCCTAACTACGTGTAAAATGAGAATGAACTGGGATTTTACTTTTGACACACTTACATGACAGAAAATATTGTTAGTATTGTAGGAAAAGGATATGTGGGTGCAAAAGCAGCCAGAAACCTAGCAGAACTGACTACTCTGGAGTCCACTTGCATAGAGAGTAATCCTGGGGTGGCAGTTCTGTGTTAAATCTCCCTCTAGCCCTTGCATAATATATGTGGTCAGGCATAAAGATACCCCTACTAGAATAGCTTCCTGGAGCCCTGGGCCATTAAGCATAAGAGAAACTACTCTCATATGCCCTAAAGAGCAGACCAGCTCTCAACCAACCCTAGAATCAAGGATCACAAAGTGGTATAAAACTACAGGCTTAGATAACATGTTGATAAGGACTATTTATTTGATTAGATTAGACAATGGGCTTTGCATTCTATCCATCTAACTGGTTTAGTTTGTTTCCTATAGTGGTACTAACCTTAGTGTCCAAAGCTGGAATTCTGAAAGCTGCCCAAACTCCACTAAATTTCATTGGCATTTGAGTAAAAACTCCCTCATTCCTTTGAAAATCCTACTCCAAATTTTGAAGACGTGAATGTGATCTGCATGTAACTGTCCATAGTAGACTTAATGGTGTGTTCTGCATTCATCTTTAAAGGCTGGAGGAAACTTTGCATGTTTTTATTGTGCTTAATTTTCAACATCTTGGTTAAAGTAAGAAAGCTTTGGGAAATAGGCAGATCTTCCAGAATATGCTGAAATTGGTCAGAATTTAGGACAGTGTTTTACAAATGAATGCCCTTGACCAAGAATCACTCATATTCACCTCTTTTGTATTTCATCTTGAGATTTGTTAACTGCATTTTCATACAGGAAGCAACCATTCTTCCAGGTCAAGGATCCTACAAGGGTCCTCATCTGTTGAAGCTTTTGGCTATGAGGATCAAAACCTAGACTTGTCATCTAGACTTGTCATCAAAGGCTTTTGATACGGTTTCCCACAGCATTCTCGTTGGCAAGTTAAGGAAGTATGGGTTGGATGAGTGGACCATAAGGTGGATCGAAAACTGGTTAGATCAATGGGCTCAGCGGGTAGGAATCAATGGCTCGATGTCTGGTTGGCAACCGGTAACGAGTGGAGTGCCCCAGGGGTCGGTCCTGGGGCCGGTTCTATTCAACATCTTCATTAATGATCTTGATGATGGAATAGACTGCGTGCTTAGTAAGTTTGCGGATGACACCAAGTTGGGGGGAATGGTAGATACTCTGGAGGGCAGGGACAGGATCCAGAGAGACTTGGACAAATTGGAACACTGGGCCGAAAGAAACCTCATGAGCTTCAACAAAGACAAGTGCAAAGTCCTGCACTTAGGACGGAAAAATCCCATGCACTGCTACAGGCTGGGGACCGATCAGCTAAGTAGCAGCGCTGTAGAAAAGGACCTAGGAGTTATGGTGGACGGGAACATGAATATGAGCCAACAGTGTGCCCTTGTTGCCAAAAAGGCCAATGGCATATTAGGCTGCATCAGTAGGAGTATTGCCAGCAGATCGAGGGATGTGATAATTCCCCTCTATTCGACACTGGTCAGGCCGCATCTGGAGTACTGTGTCCAGTTTTGGGCTCCCCACTACAGAAAGGATGTGGACAAATTAGAAAGAGTCCAGCGGAGGGCAACAAAAATGATTAGGGGGCTGGGGCACATGACTTATGAGGAGAGACTGAAGGAACTAGGCTTATTTAGTCTACAGAAGAGAAGACTGAGGGGAGATTTGATAGCAACCTTCAACTACTTGAAGGGTTGCTCGAAAGAGGAGGGAGCTAGGCTGTTCTCGAGGGTAACAGAGGACAGAACAAGGAGCAATGGTTTCAAATTACAGCTGGGGAGGTCAAGGTTGGATATTAGGAAAAACTTTCTCACTAGGAGGGTGGTGAAGCATTGGAATGGGCTATCTAGGGAGGTGGTAGAATCTTCATCTTTGGAGATTTTTAAGGCTCGGTTAGACAAAACTCTGACTGGGATAATTTAGGGGGAGTGGTCCTGCTTTTTAGCAGGGGGTTGGACTAGATGACCTCGTGAGGTCCCTTCCAACCCTATTATTCTATGATTCTATGATTCTAAGGAGTACTGGGAGACAGTAGAGGGTACAGATTGAAGAAGTTACATGTTCTGGGTGCCTCAATCTACTAAGGAGAGGAGTTGCATTATTATGTTCTGTTGAAGCACAGGCCTCCATGGTGCTTCTAGCTTCAACACCATATACAGAGAATTACTGTAGCACTGTTCAGAGATTTCAAAGAATAGATTACTATGGGCAAATCCAGGAAAAAGAGAACAACAATCTGTAGGTGTGGAAGTGATCATTTCTATTTCTATCTGATTGTCCAAGATTAGTGATGGCCCTAGCAAGACACTTAGGCTTTTCACCATTTTGGCAAATGGAGAGCACATGATCTCAGTAGAAGGAAAGTTCAGTGTCTAATATAGTTCCTCAAAACATTGGCTCTTTCCAGATAGCATCAATACTGTTTTGTCTAGGTTCATTTTGCTAGGCAAAAGAAGTGACCTATTAATAACCTCCAAAAATTGATGAAAAATGGAAAGGAAAAATATACCTGCAGTAGTTGACAGTTTGGAATCTGCTGAGAAACTATTGGAAAGAACTGAATACATTAAGCATAGCACATGGCCTGTCTGTGTGATAGAATCTAGATTAGAGTGAGTAGTTAATTTTGAATTTCCCCAAGTTTTATGTACAGTTCTAAATAGACTCCTCCCCTTTTCTGCCTAGAAGGTTTGTCACTGATGTAGTTTGGCATATGAAGATTCTGCATACCACTTATCACTTTCTGTGAATATATTGTTTCTGTGACTGCTTTACAATACAGCTGATTTTATTTATGTAGAAATACAACTTAAATCTTAAACTCTTATGTTCATAGAAATTTGCTTTTTCTCAACTGGAATGGCACAGGTACAAGTATTGAATCCCTGCGGTGATGTTCTTCAAGTTTCTTTTTATTTTTTCTAAATAAAAGTACATTTAGGTCACGTATTGAAATAGGAACTACATTTTTAAATCAGAAAGAGCTAGGGAAAACCTGCTTGGAAATCAAACTTGCTTTTTAAAAACCAAACAAAGATTGCAAAATTTATTAACTTAGGTCTTCAGAGCTACAAGCAATGGAGAATCCCAAACTTATCTTCTTTTTTACATGGGGATTGTAAGAAATGAGGAAAGGTACTAGTACAAACTAAAGGCTGACCAGAAGTCAGAGGGCCTTGATGGCAGTCACACGGACATTATTTGTTACACTCAGGAAATGTCAAATATTTAAGCTCGGCAGAATTCAGTATTTTTTTTAGTTGACATAATAAATATCTTTATTTTATTTCTTTTCTTTTTTAAATAGATTTTTTTTTTCTGGGAAATGATGAGGTAAATAAATAGCAAACAATGCTTCCACAGAAATATCTGTGTACCACAGGAATTATTTACCAGACTAATACTTTAATATGGTATTCCTAATACTTCACTTAAAAATAGTGTAGCAATTTTCAGGAAGTCCCAGAAAGATTATCAGTAGAAGAATGGGCATCTGAGCTTTTATCACCGAAGCTACTGGAAGATAAAAGGGCCATTTTGGGTCATTTGAAGGAAGGGTTTTGCAATTTAAAGAAGCTGGTAGTAATTTGAGGAGATGAGGTAATCTGAGGAGGAAGGTTTAGCAACTGGGAGGGGGAACCTTAGGAGTTTTTTATATTTGCCATGATTAAATGATATGGGATGTGAGAATTTTGGAGTCTGTTATTCAAACGAATAATGGGAGCTCAACAGTTTTGAAAATCTGGCCCTTAATACTCTTGTCACTAAAGGAGCTTACACCAAAGCTGTTTCTCTCCAGACTCCTCAGTCTTTGGGATGGGGAAGTATTTCTAAATGCTTTTTCTCCTTCACCACTTTCTTCTGGATATTCCCAGTGCTTGGGGGAATAAAGGTTATGGCTGGAGTGAATGATTTCTCTGCTTGTTGGAATTCTTGTGGTTTTCTCTAGGGGTCTAAATAATATAATTCCAGCAAGCCTTCCAGATTAGACAGAGTGAACTTCACCCCTATGAAGTAGGCCAGCACAGGCCTATGCATTACTTAAGCCCCATTTAAGCCTCAAAAGAGAGGTTAAATGGGACTTCAGAACTCCATAGGCCTTGTCCTGGCCCCTGCCCAGGGTTGAAGTTCACACATACTGAAAGTATATTTCCCAGTACAACTAACCAGTAGCACAGTGTATGTTCAAGAAGTGTCTGGGCTCAGCTGCTGGGTTCTATTCCATGGGAAGATGTATAGTAACAAGGATGACCTTTAAAAAGCAAACAAAGTCCATTCCCAAAGTCCAGGATTTATGGGCCCTCTAGCAAAATGTTTGTGCTGAATATCATTAAGGTACAGAATAAAATAGCTGTTTGATATCTGCTGTACCAAAGAACGAAAATTCTATTTTTAAGGCATTATAAAGATTCTGGGAAAGATAAAAAAGGCTCTGAGCTGCAAAACTAAAATGTAGGTAGAGACCCACATTTCTCCAGAATTCAGGGAAATTCATATGCAAGGATTTGTTTTGGTTAATTATAAGTCAACTGCAATTTTTTTTCATCTTTCCCAAAGAGGTTGTTTAAGGTTTTCACTCAAGCCCATTTTTAGAAAAAAGGAAGGGAAGAAGGAAAAGGTCATTGTTTGGACCAGATAGAACACTTTGGAGGGAAATATGAATAGATTGGTTCTGATAATTCCACTTCCTTTTTGAGGGGGGTTGGGGGGAATGCACAATTATCTGTGAAGTCACATACTTTTTAGCTTCAAACAGAAAAATAGCTACAAGTGTTACTGGTGTGCATTGGAACAGTTTAGACTATGTCTGTGCAACAGGAAAAAAAAAAAGTGTGGCTGTGAGTACACTGCCAGGTTAAAAATATTGGTGTAGACATTCAAGGCTTGGGCTAGAGGGAGAGTCTCAGAGCCCAGGCTCCAGCCCCAGCCAAACATCTGCTTGCTCATTTTTCTGAGACTGGCTGCCATGAGTCTTGTTTTGCTATGTACACGTACATTTAGGGTATAGGTGTGAAAAGGCAAGAATTCTGAAAAAATCTTTAAAAGCTGATGTTATGAAAAAACCTTAAAGAAATCTATGGAAACACTCTTTCTCAAGTGTAATTTTTGTTTTGCATTATTTCCCCTTACTCCGAAAAATAAGGACATTTGTCCGATTACAAGTCTTCTAGACTTCTGCTGTGCAAGGGCTCATCTATGGCTTATACCACTTTTTAAATGTTTGTGACATCACAATTATTTTAATAAATTATTATTTGCAATAACATCACAATTGTTAATACAGTAACTCACATGTTGCTAATCTACAGGCCCAACAGAAATTGTGGAATGTCTCCACTTTCCAGCAAATATTTAACAGCAGGCTGTGAACCACAAGGATTTCTATTACTAAAACATCATTACTTTTACAAAATAAACCACAGTACATTTATGTATAGATGATGTGTCAAGGTAATATTCTGACATTAAATGAGAAATAAAGAATAGCAGCAGATGAATATCAAGAGCGCAAATATCAATATTAGAGATATCCACTCAAATTACATAAGCATTATGTGCACCTAAGCGCCAAACAACAAGAAATGCACAGATGTTTGCAAATTGGGCTCTACAAGGCAGCAACTGAGATCCCAAACCTGCAGCAATTAGTACTCAGTGTTTTTTGTCTATAATTTTGCATGAAAATCTAATGGTTATATTTTGCCAGTAAAATTTTCTGTTTCTCCTAGGCAATCAAATACACAAGACTTCATAGGACTCAAGAAAATGTAGAGTAAATAACTATGGTTAGCTGTATACAAAACACCACCCACAAAATGCTAATTACAAAATTTTGGTGAAGATACAGAATGTTGAAGGTACACCTGTTTATTTTTTTAAGGGGAGCAATTAATTTAATTAGTTTAGTTTTAATTTAATTTAGCTTTGGGGAAAGCCCTCTGCCACAATGAATTTCTGTTTACATTATGTATAGATTATTTTTTTTTAAATCTCTAACATTTTGGTGTTTAAAGTGCTGTTTGAACACTGTTTACTTTTAGGGAGGAAATGACATCCTCTGTAAAGTGCTCAGAGGTCAAGTAATGAAAGGCTCCATGAAAGAGCTAGGTATTACAGCACACCTTCATTATAATGAAGCTGATCCCTAGATTCCAACTACAGTACTGTTAAAAAAAAGGATGTTGTACATGCATACACATTTTTTAATTCTGTGTCATATGTACATGCTGTGCTTTGGGAATGGAAACATCACAAAAGTCACACTGTTCCTCTGAAGAAAAAAAAATGGTCACAAAAGTATGAACTCGACACTGATGACAGACTGTTACAAAAGACACTGATGACAATGCACTTGATGCAGTTCTGGCGGCTTAAGTTGACCTAAAGAAGGGTTAGGTCGACCTAATAGACAGTTCTTATTAAGTCGGCTTAAGCGTTCATTAAGTCGACTTAAGGAATTTCTTAAATCAACCTAATGAAAGCCTAGTGTGGACGCAGCTTAATTTAAGTCAACTTAAGTCTCCTTAAGTTGACTTAATTTGCCAGTGTAGATATAGCTTTTCATACCAGTTAATGACATCTGATGGGAACATGGGCCCCCTGCAAAAGCCTGCATGTCCCTGCAATCTGGGGAGAAAGGAAGCAACAGGATGGCTGGTGGCCAGCTGAGCTCCTTCTCCGCCCACTCCTACAGTTTGTAGCTTATTGCTGGAGTTCATGCTGCCTCTCCCTCCACCTGACTCACCTCATGGGAAGTCTGCAAAGCAGGAAGCAGTGCTGGAATGCCAGCAGTAGGGAAGGAGAAGCAGCAGGCTGCAGTTGGAGAGATGATCCCAGATTTGATTGCACTGATTTTTGAAGATGGATTTTTCCTCCTATTCTTTTTTCTTCTACCTGACTCCACTGCAGTTCAACTGGCACCAACATAATTAAAGCATCCTTCAGCTTTTAGGTGTGAACATCATCTCATTCCGCTTATTCTTCTCACATTCTCCTGGACAAAAATAACATAGTGTTGCCTCACGCAGCTTTCATGCTATCTATATCTCTGAAACTGCCCTCACTCACTATTTTCTCCTTGCCAGATCACTAGACTGCCTGTCCTTTGTCATTTGCAGTCTCATTGCTGTTTTGACACCACCGACTCTCTCTTTCAGGCTCACTGCATTTTGTAACTGCTGTTCTGTCTCTTTCAGGTATTTGTTTGTTTGTTTGTTTTTTAAAACCTTCCCAACCATTCCTTCAGCATCCTTTTTGTTGGTTTCTCTTCGTCCTCCAATCACATTTCTCTCGACTCTCAAGGTTCAGCCGTCAGTCTTCTGGTTGTCTCTATCTACACTCATTCCTCTGATTCCCCCCTCAGTAACCATAAATTCAGTTATTAACTCTATGCTGCTGACTTGCAAGTCTATTTCTACCTTTGACCTCTCTCCTTCTGGACACACATTTTTATTTTTATTAGTATTGGTGTCGGGTTCACACGGGTCGGATCAAGCACAACAACCAATATGATTGCAAGCAAGAATCATTTATTGATACTTATGTAAGATATTTATAATATTTTTTTAGTCCCACCTCCAGCAATGACAGGGTGGCTGATTGGTACATACATGATTATTTGAGGTGGGCCTCTAAACTATTGGTATATATCATATTATGCAGCCCCTTGATTTATTTCCATGTTTACTGTGCTTCTTGCTCCTTACTATCGGTAAAGTCTCACAAAAATCCAAACACTGAGGCGCCAGGGCCAATATAAAGGTATGTGGCAACATGCCATTTCAGCCTAAGGTATTCTTGTCCGACCTGGCTGTGATCTTTTATTTACAGTGCATTTACAGTGCAACCATGTCTGCATATGTGTAATAGATCCCCACATATTGGTACTACAGGAGCCTCCAGTAGCTATGATCATGGACCAGGACCCTACTGTATTAGGCACTGTACACACGTTATGTCTACACTGGTTAAGTCAAGTCAAGTCGACTTAACAAGATCAACTTTAAGTCAACCTTGTTAAGTCAACTTAGAGTGTCCACACTGGAAACTTAAGTCGACTGCCTGTGTCCACACTGGCAAATGCTAAGTTGACGGAGGAGAGCCATGGCTGGGGGATCAGGCAGGGGAGAAGGGAGAGCCACGGCTGCAGGTTCGGGCAGGGCTGCATAACCCCTGGAGCGTCCACATAATTCCTCGTTTATGTAGTCTTCTCCCTTTCTTCACCCTTCCCTCGGGAAAATTTTATCTTTACTGTTATGTGCTCAATATAAATTATAAGTCTCAGGGCAGGACTTTATATTTTTAGTCATTTGTCTTGCACACTTATGGCACTATGTAAATAAATGTACTATAAGGATTCCCAGGCAGCCATTACACCAGGGATCGGCAACCCAAA
Organism: Pelusios castaneus; assembly: GCA_007922175.1. Taxonomy (NCBI): domain Eukaryota; kingdom Metazoa; phylum Chordata; order Testudines; family Pelomedusidae; genus Pelusios; species Pelusios castaneus. The sequence goes on from ML685898.1 coordinate 910,197, forward strand.
AGATAAGAAGAGCCATTAAAAAAAAAATTCCTTCAATAACCAAGTGTTTTGAGAGCCACGATAGGTGTAGCCTCCTGGTGGGGGGATTGAGGGAAATGGGTCAAGGTGCCTGCCACAGGGTGGTGGTCATCTGGTGGTGGTGGGGGACCCTGGAGCCAGGAATGGGCCACCCGCAGAGTCTCCCTGGGGCAGGGGAGGGGAGGTCTGGAGCCAGGAGCAGGCCACCTGCAGGGTCCCTCAGTGGCAGGGGGGAACCCAGAGTCTGGAGCCACAAGTGGGCAGCCAAAGAGCTGCATGTGGCTCTGGAGCCTCAAGTTGCAGACCCCTGCCTTACATCCTTGCCATCACTTGATAGCTCACCTAGAACTACTGGAAGTGAGGCTTTAACACTACATAGTGGCACAAGACTGGGAAAAGGGTCAGGGGGCTGCTCAGGAGTGTGGGACGGGGTGTGGCATGAGGCCAGGCTCAAGCTTGGGGGCAGTCCAGGGTGGAGAGGATGGTGTGGGTATGGGATGGGAGGATGGCACGGAGCTGGGGAAGGGCCTGGGGGGATAGTGCAGTGCTGGGATTGGAGCCAAGGAAGGGGGGACAGTGCGAGGCCAGGATCAGAGCAGGGAGTGGAACAGGGCTGGGGAGCCAGTCTAGAAAGAAGGGTTCTGGGAGCTGATCCAGCACTGGTTGGGGGTGTTTTGGAGCTAGTGAGGTTGACTGGAGAGGAAGCAGCAGGTTCCACCACCAGGCGGCACTGCTTCTCTGCCACTCTGCCCCACCCTTTCCTGATATCCCTTGCCTGCCTTGCCAGTCTCCCCTACCACTCCACCCATCCTTCCGACCATCAGTGATCTGCCCTGTGCTTGTTCCCCATGCTCTGCCTTGCCTCCCCTCCCCTGCTTATGTTCCCCATGCTCTCCCCTGCCTTATCTATCCAAAATTTGCTCACCGGCCCCTGGAGTGACAAAAGAATTGAAATGTGGCCCCTCACCCAAAAAGCTTGGACACCTCTTCTAGCCGCTCTCTCATTCCTCTCAGAAACACAAACCAGTTGAATTCTGATGGAGACAGTAGCTAACCCCCACCATTTGGCCAGAGCATACTATTTAAACTAGAAGGAGACACAGGAGTTGTCTGAGCAATTGAGACCTAATGAGTGGTAGTTATGACATAGACTTAAGCTTTCATTAAGGCGACTGAAGGAATTTTTTAAGTCGACTTAATGAAAACCTGGTGTGGACGTGGTTTGATTTTAGTCAACTTAAGCCTCCTTAAGCCCACCCCCACTTTCTCCTAGCATGGTGATTCATGATTATTCAGGGTAGGGAAGGGTCCCAGTTTCTCAGTATGTTTCCATTAACTTTAATGGCCAACCATTGTCTTTCTCTAGGACTGCACAATGAATGGGTACTTGACATTGATTCAGTATAAACAACTGGTGTGGGAGGTGCTCCTCCCTTCATGTATTGTCCCCACCCTCCTGTGAAGTGGAGCTGAAGTCTATCCACACAGTTTTCTATATACACAAATATATGAATTCATAAGCACATTCTGTATGCTTATCTCACAATGGCAATCAAGTTCAAAACATTACAAGCATTCATAAAAGATCTTACTCAATATACTTTCACAGTAGTAGAATTATCCATTATGCTCTGAGGAGGCTCAAGGGGTCTTTTTTTAAAAAAAACTTTGAAGCTGTTGTTTTCCTCTTTAGGTGTCTGGATCCTGATTGTCAGTCTTTTCCCCCCAGCCTGACCACATATTTGCTATGATCCCTAGCCTATAGTAAAATTGGATCTGAAGCTGTTTGTATGCTTCAAATATAGTCTAGCCTGTATGATTTTATTCATGTATTATTGTTTAGTTCAGCTGCTTGTCAATCTGCCTTTGTCTGAAGTGAGAATTCTCTGAGTCAAAGGAAATACCATTATGGAAATTCCCAAGTGAGCTGTTCTGTCTCAGTTGCAGATCAATCAGTAGTGCTATCACAAATAGAAAATCCAACAGCAGTATTATCAGTAGAAATCAGTGTAGTTATCCTCTGTAGGAGTCAAAGAAGAAAAGAGGACAGAGAACAAATATGACTGATATGAATGGAGGAAGAAAACAAAAAACAAAAACAATGTTTTATTTTGTCTTTTGGGGGGCGGGGAGAGACATTGGTTCTTGTTTGCTCATTTCTCTCATGTTTCTCACCATATCAACAATACTTCAGACAGGTAACGGCTGGGTTGCTCTGATGGAGTTCTTTATAATAGGTAGTGTGACCTATTATAGGTTGTTCCCCTCCTGCAATCTGGACTGATGTTCAGTTGTGTCACCTCAATACTCCAGGGCTGGACTCTCACTTCCTCTGCTTTGCCATGTGAACCGCTACTTCTGAGTCAGCTCAGGCACAACCCCCTGCATGTAATCATTCTCTCCATCTGTGGAGAAGTGCTTTGGCCAGCCACTCATGGGATAAACCCTACAGCAAACACCCCAAGTCCCAGACACAATCCTGGGAATTGTTGCCTTGGAGGGGTCGGTGCTGTTTGCTGCATCCTGCAAGCTCATTTACACTTGTTGGTGACCTGACCTATAGTGGGTGCCCCTGGCTGCATCTGGGTATCTGTCATTGGGTAACTCGAGGGGGTAGAAGGCCATGAGTGCCGATGAAGCCCCTTTGCTCCAGACTCAGACACAGCCAGTGACCATATAGGGAGATTGCTCAATTCCAAGAAGTAAAGCAAATAACAAGCCTTAAAAGTACCAATGAAAATCGGTCAAAGTTTGCTCTCTAAAAGAAGGGGGAAAGTATTTCCACCGTTAACAAAAAAAAAAAAAAAGGATTGAAGTAAACAACCTGTCTATACAAGGGTCACTGCAATGGGGTGGGGTGCGCATGATTTGAGATGTGCCTGTCTCCGTGTGCCTGCTTAAGATCTCAAATAAACTTGGTGTGCTTCTCCGCCCCGGTATCGTTATTGGTGCTACGCACTCTGGGCAACAAACCCACTGTTGCTGGCCCTGGCCCATCTCCGGGCATCCCTACCTGCAACAGTTTTGGTGACCCAGATGGGACTTTAGGGGCTCCGAAAAGCCTTGCCCGGACCCCTCCGAAAGCCATGGCAGCCGCTACCGCTTTGACACCCACGCGCGCACCGGCAGTTTGCCGGAGGGCCTCGTTGTGTGCAATTGTCCAGCCCGTTGGGCACCTCGGTGCAACACACCTTTATTAAGCAAAAAACCACCGGCATAGAGACAGACGACAGTGTGGAACCGGTCCCTCACTACAAATAAAACTAATCCATATATCAATAAATCCATTACCCTAAAAACACCCAAAAATAATCTCAAAAAAATAAAACAAAAACAAAAAAAATGCCCAAAATATTATACCCCCTTAAAATACATTCTAGTAAACTAGAAATATTTAAAATCAACCCCCCTAACTAAAAAACAACTAAAATAAATTTATTCTATAAATTGACCACAGTATCAATTAAAAAAATTAAAAACAGTGGCCCCCCGAGGGGGATCCCTCAATTATAACACAATTCTCCAACTTCTTTTTTTGCCAGCACACCAAAAAATAAAATAAACATATGTAAGCGCAGTTGTTCATGGTCCTTCAGGACCAAAAAAAAAAATGCTCCAAAAATACAACTTAGTTGCAACTAAGTCAAACATTTCTTCAAGTAAACCATCCCCTCCCACAGTTGTAATAGCAAAACCGGCACCCCCTTCGGCCCCGATACCCCCTCCAAATAAAAATAAAAGCCCCAAAAATCAAAAAGCTAAAAAGCCCCCCCAAATATATCCTCATCACTAAAACCGTCATCGCCCAACAAAAAAATAACAACCAACAAGCCACAACAAGGCACGTTTATACCCATGTCCCCTTTAATCCAGTAAACTTGGCCGCCTTCAAAGCACAAACCAAAAACTTTTCAATAAACCCCAGTCACTTTATATCCATTTTTAAAAAATGCCTGGCAAGTCATAAGCCAAACTAAAACAACTGTAATATTCTCCTAAAGTCTTTACTGTCCAAGGTAGAGAGGCAACAAATAATTGCCAAAATAAAATAAAAAATAAAAAAAAAAAACCACAGCAAAAACACAAAGCAAACCCAAATAATGTCCCAAGAGCCCCAAATCAGGTCCCCTTTTTAAATCCAAAGTGGGACCCTAATAATCCTCTCAATTATACCCACCTGTCCATATATAAAAAAACTGCTCCTTCACAGCCTCCAGCAGTCAGCAATTAAACATAACAATTACACAAAACCATATAAAATAATCCAAGCCCTGCCCCCCAAAAAATTAAATCTAAATCCCTTTAAAATCCTTTTAAAACAGCCCTAGCCAATAAATAATGCCCCAGTTCCATTAAAAAAATAAATTATAAAAAAAATTATCTATATATTTATCCTCATTGTCTGCTGTTCTCTCTTCTCTTCACAAAGTTATAAAAAATGCTCAACCAGTACCACTAAATACCCCAACTCATTCCCTCCAACCCAAAAACTCCGTCCTTGTCCAAAACTAAAAAAAAACAAACCCCTCCAAAAACAATAAAAAAGCCCTTTACAGTGCTCCTAATTACACTCACTGCAGCAAAAATCCAAAAACACAAAAATTAAATCCACTACTCCCAACTAAAGCCAGTGCCCCAGTCTCCAGCCCCAAATACATAAACTATCCCATGCCCCTATTAAACGCCCTCAGTAACAAAAAGCTCTGCCTAATACCCTAAAGCCAATTACAAAAAATAATCGCTTTAATATAATTGTCCTTCCCCAGTATAAAGTGGCCCGCTTAGCCCAACTATATCAAAAGATGTCTTTATTCCTCACCCAGTTTACTAATAACACCTTAAAAATAAAAACAAATCTCAATGCTAAACTTTACCAACTTTGGCTCCTAGCTCTACAAAACAAGCAAGCTCTTAATTTTGTCCTAGCTGCACAAAGGGGGGTTTATACTCTTATCAAAAAAAAGTGCTGCACTTATGTGCCGAATAACTCGGCTAACATAAACACTCATATTCTTTCAGCTCAAAAAGCCCTAAATTAATAAAATGCAAAAAAGCAAAAACCCACCTTTTTTGACACCCTTTAAAATTAGCTCCCCAACTTAAAGCCTAAATAACATAAAATCAGGCATAGTTTGCCTTGTTCTTACAAAACTAATTCTTTGTGTTTGCTCCCTTCTGCTTTTAATATGTTGTAAAGCTGTGCTAGCGCAACTTTATTTTTCCCCCACCCCCACCATTCCAACCTTATATGCAAACACCAAATCTTCCTCTAAACTTAATATTCTGCTGTCTAATAAATATAAAAAGACTCAGGCTTCTAAAATCTGAGTCTTCTCAAAGGGGGGAATTGTTGGTGACCTGACCTACAGTGAGTGCCCCTGGCTGCATCTGAGTATCTGTCACTGAGTAACTCGAAGGAGTAAAAGGCCATGAGTGCCAATGAAGCCCCTTTGCTCCAGACTCAGAGACAGCCAATAACCTATAAAAAAAAAATCGCTCAATTCCAAAAAGTAAAACAAATAACAAGCCTTAAAAGTACCAGTAAAAAAACCAGTCAAAGTTTACTCTCTTAAAAAAAAAATGTATTTCCACCGTTAACAAAAAAAAAAAAGTATTAAAGTAAACAACCTGTCTATATAAAAGTCACTGCAATGGAATAGGGTGCGCATGATTTGAGACATGCCTGTCTCCATGTGCCTGCTTAAAATTTCAAATAAACTTGGTGTGCTTCTCCATCCCAGTGTCGTTATTGGTGATATGCACTCCGGGCAATGAACCTACTGTTGCTGGCCCCGGCCCGTCTCCGGGCGTCCCTACCTGCAACACACTCATCTGTCAATTTATCAAAGAAGTTGATATGAACGAGCTCTATCACTCCAAGTGAGGTGTCTGCTCACACTCAATCCACATGCATGCTTTAGACAAACAAATGAGTTTAATGACTGTAGCAAGATTTTAAGTGATTCTAAATCTATGTAATATAAATCAAGTTCTTATTAAATCAAGGAGTGAGTCACAAATCAAGTAAAAGATAACTCTTATTCTAAGATAAGATTACTGTTTCAGTCTGTAGTCAGCTTACCATGCAGTCAAGCTACAATATATCTTGCAGCCAGACCTCCACTCCCTTGAGTAGATTCTCAGTCTTTGGTGTTGCTTAGAAGATGTATTCCTGGGCTAAGCCCCTAGAGAAGGGGATCACTTTTTTTTAACAAGTTTCCTCAACACACCTTGGGATCAGATGATCAACTATTTCTGGCAACGGGCATGATTCCTTCCATTTCAGTGAAAGTGTTCAGGATGACTTAGGTTTGCCCATTGTTCCTGTATGCATGCCTCCGCTGGGTATGGAAGCACATCTTTGTGTTTGTCTGCATCTGTTCAAACCATGTGAAACACACATTTGAGGACATGACAGGGCAGAGTTTCATATCTGTATATATGTATGATATTGCAAGAAACATGCTACCCTAAGAGTAATGTTCAGTATGTCATGAGAATTCCTAGAACACTATGTATGACATACTTCACATCAGGCACTGTAATGGTGAACATGAATGATAAACAGATCACACCACAAGGGTGTCCATGGGGTGCAGCACGTCAACAGATAATGCATTAAAATGCACTATTTATATTTGTTACAATATAAAACTATATTAAAAGTGCATTAAGGTTGTAAATCAAGCACTCAAAAGTTAAGAAATGCCAGAACAAAGGTTGCCTATGCAACCTTAATTGATCCCCATTGCATGCATGCATTATGGTAATTTTTAATTACATGATCACATACTATTTTTTTCCATGGGATCTTTGCATCATTCAGAGCACAAGAGAGATGCTCCTCAATTAATCTGCAGCTAGTCAGTATTTTATTTTGTGTTCATGGTTCAGTGTGCAACTCTGGGACTTATTTACAGCATAGTATTCAAACATTGCTCCAAAGACAGAATTAAAAACCTCATGGGTTTTACTATGGTACTCATCACTATAATATCTGAAGTATAATGCTTCATACACAATGATTTTACCTTTACAATTTTCCTATGAAGTAAGGGCACAAGATTACCGCCATTGTATAGATGGAGAACTAGGGCACAGAGATGAAGGTTAAAAGTAGAGCTGGGTGATTTTTTCAATTTGCTGGAAATTCTGGGACTGGGAAAAAACAAACAAACAAACAAAAAAAAAAAACACAACCAACCAACCAACCAAAACAAAAAACCCAGGCCTGAATCAAATCTGAAACTTTAAAATAAATAAATAAAATAAATAAATAAAATTAAAAAAAAAAAAATCAAAGTGTTGATAATTTTATTGAACAGAAAACATTTCATTCAATCTGAAATGACCCATTTAATTTAATCTACATGCACTCTTTTAATACAAACACAAAGGAAATGAAGGGCTAGATTCACAATGTCTGGAAGAGTAGACAGTGCCAACTCCTCCCTTCTAATCTTCAGCCTAGTGTTTATGAGATTCATCTGCCTGAGATAGAACAGAAATTTGAATCTTCCACATTAGAAATGAGTGCTCTAGCCACTGGACTGTGGGATATTCTGGTGTATGGAATCTCATGTTGAAGCAGTTCTTCTGTGTATAAATAATTATATAGCCACTGGAGCAGAGACATGAACTTGGTTTCTCACCTCCCAGGTGGATGCCCCAGCCAGTAGATGATAAAGTCATTTTCATGCTCTTGCTCTTTCACCCAATGACCCTCACCCCAAGCTCAGGATTCTAACAGCTTAGACTCTAAGTTACAAAATAGGCACCTCCTTCTACTTTTTAACAAGGATTTAGGTGTGTTTTGAGAATATCTACTGGCTCAGGCCTTGCTGGTGAAATAGCTGGGTGGAGCATCTGATTTGAGAATCCCACTGGGGTTACATGCGAGATAATTGATCAGAAATTAAGGTAGCAGTTCACATGCACTCTTGCAAAATGTAGGTACCTAGCAGATGTTTAGACACTGATGGACTTTTCTGTCTACTTAGTTTGGCAGTAGCTGAGCAAGGGTTGAGTCTCTCAGTGATGCCTAAATGTAAACTTAGGTAGCTATGGCAGCAGTTTGTCACGTCAGTCCTTTTATGCATCTATCCTTAGTTATGGAGACTATATCTTCTGTGAAGGGGTGTTATTTTATATTAGTTAATGTATTGACACAGTTTAGGATTTTCAGACTCCAAAAACAGACTCAATCTCTAAGATCAGAAGGGACCAATATGATCTAACCTCCTGCACAATACAGGACATAAAATCTCATTCACCCACTCCTGTAATAAATCTCTAACCTATGACTGAGTTATTAAAATCCTCAAATCATGATTTAAAGACCTTAAAATACAGAGAATCCACTAGCAAGTGAGACATGCCCTATGTTATAGAGGAAGATGAAAAAAACCCAGAACCTTTGCCAATCTGCCCTGGGGGAAAAATTCCTTCCCTACCCCAAATATGGCAGTCAGTTAAACTCTGAGCATGTGGGCCTATCAGCCAGAAAGACAAGAAAGAATTCTCTAATAACTAAGAACCCTCCCCATCTAACATCCCATCTTAGGTCACTGACATATCCACCACCAGTTGTCAAAAATCGGTCAGTTGTCAAACTAGGCCATCCCATCATATGATCCTCTCTATAAATTTATGAAGCTCAGTTTTGAAGCCAACTAGGGTTTTTTTTGCCCCCACAGTTTTCCTTTGTAATGATAGCTAAGCATCCAACTCCCAATGAATTTCAATAGGAAGTGGGCGCCAAATTCTTTTATTCTCCTTCAAAAATCCCTTCTGGTTCTAAAATCCAGCTGGCATCATTGTGATAATCTCATGAGGTATTCTGTAAAAGAGGCCACAGAACTTCACCTACTTGTTGTAGTCAGATGAACAATTCATTTGTTCCAATTTGTGGAGCTTTCATTATTATTTGTAGTTCTGTAGTGCATAGGAACCAAAGGGTATGTCTACACTTAAAAACCTTATGTCGACTTTGTTAAGTTGACTTAGATCATCTATACTAGACACTTTAAGTTGACTGCCTGTGTCCACACAGGCAGTCCTTAGGGCAACCCAGAGCTGCATCTCAGGGGAGCCGCAGTTCCAGGGAAGGGAGCCTCCTGGGCTTCCCATACAGGGGAGCCCTGGAGAAGTGGCCTCCGGGGCTTCTCCGTCTGGGGAGCCCCAAGGAAGAGAGCCTTCGGTGCTCCTCGGGCAGGGGAACCTCCGGGGATCCTTTATCTGGGAAGCGCCAGCGGCTGTTTTCTCCAGTGCTCCCAGAAAAGGGGAACCTCCGGGGCTCCCGTCTGGGGAGAGCTGGCAGCTGTTTTCTCATGCATTCCCAGGACAGGGGAACCTCTGGGGCTCCTCTGTCCAGGGAGCGTCAGGGAAGAGAGCCTCCGGTGCTCCCTAGACAGGGAAGCCCCAGAAGTTCCCCTGTCCAGGGAATGCCAGCCCTCTCTTCCCCAATTATCCCCTGTCTGCGGAGCCCCAGAGGCTCCCATGTCCAGGGGAGCCCTGGGGATTCCCTTCAGCTGGGGAGTTAGGCTGTTCCAATGTCCAGCAGAGCCCCCAGGCTCCCTTGTCCAGGGAAGCCCCAGGGACTCCCTTGTCCCTGAGCCGCAGCTTCAGGACACCTTTAAATCAACTTAATGAAAGCCCAGTGTGGACCTGGAGTAATTTAGGTTGACTTAAGCATCCTTAAATTGACCTAAATTGCTAGTGTAGACATATCCATAGAGACCAGAACCCTACTGCTAGGTGCTGTATAAAACATAAAACAAAAACAGTCCATGCCACGAAAAGCTTACTTTATTTGGTAATGACCCCATGAAATGGTGGCCATTTTAATATCTTATCAATCAAAAAGACAAAACTGATTAATAGTTATGCTTTATGCTTGTGATTGCCTTTCATTTGTCAGCTGATTTTATCCTATCCCAATACATAATGGGCTATGCTATTGGCTCACTACTGCAAAGTGATTAAACAGGTGTCTGAATTAATGGGATAAGAAGATGAAAGACAAATCAGAATGTGAGAGAATCATAATTTATTGATGGCTTCAGTGACTGAAAGACTCATGGATTTTTGTCTGTAGTTCAGTGGACTGAACTTTCAACATCAGTGTCCAGCTCAACAAAGACAAATAGGTGCCTGAAGACAGAAAGAAAGTTGAAGATGAATGCCACAAGTTATTTTAAGGGATTTTTTTCTGTTCAGGATTCCCATTTTAGCAAACAGCATTACTATTCTATACACTGATAGCGTGTTGAGGTAGCAGCAGTATCTTTATACTATTTTTATATGTGTGTGCACACCAGGAAAAAGGAGAAGAAAAGAGGAGAGCAGACTCAAATATAATTTAGCACCCTTTAAAGTGTTCTTACAATTTAATAGGTACCGAGCTGTAATCTTCAAGTCTCATTCACCAAGAAAGAAAACATATTTGCGATAGAGTTATGCTTTTTTTTTTTTTAAGACAATTTCAGTGAGACTAAAAGTTTCATTTTACAGTGGGCTTTCAGGATGGCTTAATTCTTAGGTAGATAAGGGAAATTGGTTTCATTCTTCTATTCATAACAACTTCTCTTATATAATGCCTCCAATTTCTCCAGCAGTTTTTGCCAGGATGCTATAGAAGGCCATAAAACACCCTGTTGTTCAAGGAACTCCTTACTAATACTGGTATAATTTGAGGGAAATAATAATTAAAAAAAAATCACAGTAGCACATGTATGACCAAATCTAGTGCTTACCCGGATATGATGAAAGTATTATTTAGATTATATCTTCAGTAAATTACTTCATATTTAGAAATGGGGCATAGCAATCACTATTTCACAGTGTGAAACAAGTAGCAGCTCAGATTTGGGTCATTTAAGCAATGCTCATTTTCATTTTCTCTGTCTTCTCTTCCATTTTATTTCCTTTTAAACTAAGAATTTCCAATAACCAGATTATATTAATCTTGCAAAGAGCCAAATATCATTGCTCATATGTCTAGACCTATTGAAGTCAATGGTTCTATTCTCAATTATTTTGGTTTGATGTCTAAATTTTGTCTGAGATGATGTACCAATCCAAAATACTATTTACACTCTAAATCTAAATTACTATAGCAAAAGATATGTATAGTTAATACTGTTAAAAGGGAAAATTACAGGAAGGTAATATAAGCAACAAGAGGAAAAACAGTGGAGAAATCTGTTCTGCTTCTTAGGTGTCTATTCACATATGCAGAGAGTACTGGGGATATACTGAAAGAAATAAAAGTATTAGTACATAAGATAAATTATGATAATTGGCACCACAGGCTTGGTGGGATAAATTTAATGATTTAACATTGTTACTGAAGAAGATAGTTTGTTCAAGAAGTACAGGCAGGGAAAAACATGATGTTGCATATCATGAATATTATCATGACTATATAAACTTGTTCTGAGGGCCAGAAGGAGGTGAGAGGCTGACCATTTGAAAGTCTGAGTGAAGATAAAAGGGGAAAAAAACAGGGTGACATAACTGTAGGGATCTACTATAGATCACCAACTCAGAAGGAGGAATTAGACAAGGCTTTTGTAGAACAAATAACAAAACTATCAAAAATACAGACCTAGTAGTAATAGGGGCCTTTAACAACCCAGAAATCTATTGGAAAAGTAATATGGCAAAACACAAAGGGTATAATCTACACTGGAGGCTCTGTTAAGTCAATCTAACAAGGTCAACTTAAAGTCGACCTTGTTAAGTTGACTTAGAGAGTCCACATTGAAAACTCCTGTCGACTGTCTGTGTCCATACTGGCAGGTGCTAGGTTGATGGAGGAGTGGTGTGTTATGGGTAGCTGGAAGGGGGCCTGGAGGCCAATTAGGTCGACTTAATGGCTTTCCCCATCTACACTAGCTTAAAGTCAACTTAAGTGTTAAGTCAGCCTTAAGATGTGGTGTGAAGTCAACTTAAGGAAATGCTTAAGTTGACTTAATAAAAGCCCAGAGCGGACGCAGGAGTTTGTAGGTTGACTTAACCTTCCTTAAGTGGACCTAAGGCTCCAGTGTAGATGTACCCAAAATGTTTAATACATTCTCTGAATGCATTGGGGACATCTTATTTCAGAAGGTGGAGGAAATAAGCGGGGGAACAGCCATTTAAAACTTATTCTGAGTAACAGAATGGAATTGGTTGCAAATCTTTAGGGTATTTGTGTGAAATTGATCATGGAATAATGATTACATGATTCTCAGGAAAGAAAAAATGAAAGCAGCAGCATAAGGATAATGGACTTAACAAAACAAAACAAAACAAAACAGGCTTTACCTATGAGTTCTCTAAGATTGTTACTGTCCAGTGGAAAGGAAATCTAAGAGAAAAAGGAATTCAGATGAGCTGGCAGTTTCTCAAAGGGATTATATTGAAGATAATAGACAACTAGCCCAATATGAAGGAAAGACAGGAAGAGTAGTAAGAGACTACTATGGTTCCCTTAGGAGTTCTTTAATGACCTAAAAATAAAAAAGGAATCCTACCCCAAAACAAAACAAAAAACAAACAAAAAAACCACACCGTACCTGGACAGAGTGCTAAGATTGTGTACTTAAATTCAACTTAACTTTTCAAGTGTAGACATAGCCCCAGGGAGTAACTTGTGGGATTCCACGGAAGGGCCCTTCCTGGATCCAGTACTGTTGAATGTTTTTATTAATTACTTGGATAATGAATAGCATTCTTATAAAATTTGAAGATGACACCAAGTTGCTAGAACTTTGGAGGACAGGATTACAATTCAAAACAACCTTACCAAAAATTAGAAAGTGTTCTGAAATTAACAAGGTGGAATTCATTAAAGATAAATGTAAAGTACTAAACTTGAAAAGGAAAAATCCAATGCACAACTGGTGCATAATTGGCTAGGAGGTAGTAATGGTGAAAAAAGATCTGGGGGTTATAGTGAATCACAGACTGAATATTAGTTAATCATGTGATACCCTGCAAAAGAATAAATAAATAAAATATTCTGGAGTCCATTAACAGGCATGATATGTGCAAGACATGTCAGGTATTTGTCATATTGTACTTGACACTGTTGAGGCATCCAGGCTTGGGTACCACACTTTATTAAAGATGTGAAAAAATTTGAAAAAGTGCAGAGAAAAATAAACAAAGACAAAAACTCCTTACCTATGGAGGAGAAGTTAAAAAAAACTGGGTATGTTTAATATCAAGAAAAGAAGATTGAGGAGTGGAACCTGAGAACAGTCCTCAAATATGTTACTGACTGCTAGATTGCTATAAAATGTGAATGGTGGTCAACTGTTCTTCATGTCCACTAAAAGTAGAACAGAAAGGAATTGACTTAATTTGCAGCAAGGGAGATTTAAATTAGGTATTTGGGAAAACTTTATAAGGCTAGTTAAGTGCAGAAATAGGTTTCCAAGGAAAATTGTGGAATCCCTGTCACTTGAGGATAGGCAAACACCTGAGGGGTGGTCTAGATATACTTGATCATTCCTCATTGCCATAGGCTGGACTAGTTGACCTTTTGAGGACTCTTCCAGCCTTACATTTTTATGATTCTGAGTTATGCAGGAAGATCAAGTGGATCTTTGATCATTAGACAGTCACTGGTTAAAACTCATGGGTTAGCTAAGTACCCTTTATTCAAGTTAAGCGGCTGTAGCCCTTTTTATGTAGTGATAGCTGAAAATAACAGAAGCCACTGCCTGAGGCACTGGACCACCTAGCAAGACCTGGACAAGAACTAATCCAGGGAGAAAGAGGAGTTTTCCTGAGACTGGAGAAACAGGGAATAAGGGATTACTTGGCAAACTCTATGAGTGGTCACCATCCCTGGAAGGATGATTGTGAGAAAAACACTGGTGGCCTTTTGAAGAAGCAGTAAGATAAAGGTCCGAGGTGCATGGTAGTCATTGGAAAGACAGGCTCAGAAATTGTAAGTAAGGTAACTGCCTGCTATTGTTTGTTTCTGTTGTACTCAGGGAAACAGGATATCGTGTACGTTCTTTATAAATAATCATGATTGTCCTAGAGCAGTGGTTCTCAAACTGGGCATTGGGACCCCTCAAGAGATCACAAGATTATAACAGTGGGCCTGGGGTCATGAGCTGTCAATTCCCATGCATGCTATGTCCCGTGCATGGCTGACAGCCAGACCTCTTCAGAAATGGGTGGTTGGAAAGCAGCAGCTGCTGGCTGGGTACTGTGAAGGCAGTGCTGCACACAACCATGAGTAGTGCAGAAGTAAGGGTATTATGGTATGAGAGTGTGGGTAGCAGAACATCAGGGCTGCGGGGAGGTTGTCACAGCATCAAATATTTTCAAAGGGGTTCCTGGAAAAAAAAGAAGTTTGAGAACCCTCTCCTAGAGAATTCATTTAACTTTTGTCATCCATTCTCCGCCTAATGGCAACCACCCATTAAAGCCCCCAATATCGGTCAATTCTCAGATCAAAAGGACAACAGTACTACTGGCAAAGCTATTTCTAGTTTGAGTGTATAACATGCAATAACAGTTCTATTTAAAACTGAAATTTCAACTTTTTGAAACAACTTGTGTCACTTGTTACATTAGAACTTTAAAATAAAGCCAACAGGAAACAACATACTGATAGAAAGAATAAAGAAAAGAATGGACCATCTTACTTTTATAGTGAAAGCATATAGGAACTTGAAGTGTTTCATCTAGTGACTGGTATAATTTCACACAGAGAGCCCGATACTGAGCAAAGCTCTGATCCAGCAAAGCATTTTAAGTACATGCTAAACTTTAAGTACATTAGTCCCCTTAAATTTCAGAGTAATCCCATTCAATCACATGATTGCTCATCTGCCTAAAATTAAGCATGTGATTGAATGATTTGCTTAAACAACTTAATTAAATAACTAATATTATAGAAACAACAGCATCCACTCATTTATATAAAGCATATAATTAGAGACAAATAGGTCTCCTACTCCTCCAGTGAAGTGACATTACTCAATCAGAGAAGATGGAACACAGGTTTCTGAGACACTTCAGTAAGAGCAGTTTGTAAATATCAGTTTGCCAAAATAAGAGAATGTCCAGTTGTTAGATGTTGTTCAGAGTTAGGCGTGAGTTCAGCCTGTCTCAAAAGTACACAGAAAGCCTGGGTTTGTTACAGGGATAATTCTTGATATAGTAACAAAGTACTTAGTCATCTTCAAAAAGAAATATTAAGTAAAACATGCCAAGAAACAATGCAGCAACAGAAACAACTGCTGTAACTTTATTAAGTTAAAATTACCTAGCATTCTTCTCTCCTAGTACCACCACCATGAATGTTTGTATTTCTATTGCTTTCTGTTTCCATAAATCCATTTACTCTGATGCCAGCTGCCAAACCTTTCCATCACTTTCAAATGTAAAGCAAATGCTGTCTTGAGACAGAATTTTTTCTTTGCTTTCTAAAAATGCCCAAGCTCTGCTCAAAGTTATCACATGTTAACAGAAACAACAACAAAAAGTTAGTACATTTGGTCTCTCCCCAGTGAAGTAGAAATGTACAGGAAGCTTTCATCTTATTAAAACAAAAATCTTTCAACCTAGCACAAGATCAAAGTATGATACCTTATGAAGAAAGCCATTTCAAAATAAAATACAGGTCAGAAAATTAATTAGCTATATTTTGAAAAAAAATTGAAATTATTATTTTTAAAATGCAAGCATTCAGATCATTTTCACAGCTATCGTACATCACAAATTATGACTACTAAACAGAAACTATATATTAAAATGACTAGTTAATACAATAAGATTGCTTGTTCTAACTGTATATTTTTCACTGCAATATTCTAAAATGGTTAATGCTATATTCCAGTAGTAATGTAAATACAAAGTATAAATGAGGACACACACTGAGTGATAGGTTTACTGCGACTACTGATATGGGTACATTAACAAATACAATTCAATGCTATTGTACACTGATCTACTGATGTGAACATGAAATAGAAATACACTAATATGACAAGACTTTAATCTCTAATATTCTCCTTTTCCCAGTCTATAATCTCTCTGATCCTATTACAGCCTGTCTCCCAACTTCTGATCATACCTAACTTCCTATTACTGAGTGTTTCAAACTGGGAAGCCCTCATTAAAGTTAAAACACCAAATTGCCAATCTCTAAGTCTCTGATACCCTCAGGAACATTCTTCTTGATTGAGCATCCATGGGTTTGAAAGAAAGCCCCATAACAAAATCACAGATTTGACCTGAGTCCTGGACATGAGTCCAGTGAAAGAACACCACCACCACTTACCCTTTTTAAGTTTATTACCTAATTTCTGGCTTTTTTCACTCATCACCCTATTATGGCTCTGAACACATCAGAAAATATATCCTCACAATATTTTGGTGTGGGCATGGGAAATACTGTTATCCCCATTTTACACATGAGAGACCAGTTTACAGACAAACTAAGTGACTCCTGCAAGATCAGAAAAAAAAGAAAACAAAACAAAACCAAAAGACCCAGCAGAACTGGGAACAGAACAGAGTTCCTATGGCCAAGCCCAGTACTGTAACCACAAGCTGCCCACTCCTAGGGAGCTTTTACATTGTCTTAACATCTTTGCTCAGCATTGTCCTTCACCTGACAAACAAATGGGACTAGCACAGCCAGGTGACATTCCCTATACCTTCTGCTTCTCCCTAGAGCATTCAACTGTCTAACTGCATGTGTCATTTCTAGCCCTCTTCCAATCTCAGTACCTTCATCATCTCCTTTCATTTTTCTCCCCAACCTGATGTTGAGTAGAATCTCTGTTGGACTGCGGGCATAGCATCCACCCCCCTTTGTTTCTCTCAAACTTGGCTTCATTTTACGCAGTGCATGAGATGCCTATTTGATAGTGAGCTAAGGGCAAGGGCTGATGGAACAGGATAACTGGAATAACATTCTTGCCCCACCAAAGTGGTATAAATCTGGATTTAATTTAATCCACTAAAACCCTCTGGTTTTGCAACACACTACACTGTTTAACGTCTACCCTCAGGGTGTTATTCATCGAGGGGTGCGCTTGGACGACAGGTTCTTTTTCCACCGGGATAATAGCCCGGCCTTGATCTGATGGAGAGGAGGCATTAACCGGTACATCAGTAGTCAAGGGAACCAGATTATAAAGGGTTGAACTGAGCCAGCCGATAACCCAAGTGATTATTACAGGAATGAAATACTGCTCCCATAAGGGGAAGAATAAGGGGGGTAAAGGGGTACTAGGGATTAACAACATCAGGGAAAATAGGAATGGAATCAGGAAAGTTATAAGCATAAAATGTTTAGTGCAGATCATTATGAGTACAACAACACATGCACTTTTTCTTGTTGTAAGTGTACACTCTTTTTAGCTGTTATATACTTGCAAGATTTAACACTTTACTGTTATGCTAATAATATTGTTGTGCTGCAGCAGGACTTACAGATCAAAGTAAATGCGCATTATTAACTATTTAATTGCTAAAACTATTCTTATTACTCTGCACTTGCCCCTAGCTTCAAAGGGGTGCCCCTAACTTCAAAGGGGATGGCAGGCTCTACCTGTACTCCCAGGCTGGGGTGCTAAACTGCTTGTTCCCTAACCTTATACCTATCCCCCCGTACCTTCGGGGACCAGGGTGCTAACCTACTTCTGTCCTTACACCAGGACTCAGGGTGCTAATCTTTAATTACTATATCTGTTACTCATATACCTGTTATTCATATACCTGTAGCTACTTTTGAACCAGTGTTCACCGAGGTCTATTGGTGATTTCTTAATACTCACCGAACTCTGTACCAACGTGTCAGTTTGCCACCGTCGGGGATCAGGTGCTGACCTTTCTTTGATGAGCTCGGGCCAACGTGCCAGCCCAGTCAGTTTCAAGACCAGGACCTGACCTTTCTCTGGCTTCTCTGAACAGACCCCACTTGCTATCGTAGCCGAGGCCACGGGGCGTCTTGAATCTGTTCAACCCTGTCTGATATGATTATCTATGGGGCCAATATTTATAAACTTTTTGCCCTCCATACCCCTTCTGTTTTCTCAGAGGGTCCCACATCTTTGCAACATTGCCCCTCGGTTCCCATACGCTTTTACACTCTTTGCAACAATTCCCCTCGGCTCCCATACGCTTTTACACATCTGCAACATAGCTATCAGTTCCCATACGCTCTAAACAGGGCCAAATCTTTGCAACATAGCCATTACAAGGCTTTGCAACATAGCCCTCGGTTCTCACACGCTATGTGCAGGGTATTCCTTGTAACATTGTAAGTTTCCAAGGTTGCTGAGACAGGCTATATGACGTCTGAGTTCTGGCATTGGTTCATGTGAGTTGTATGCTAAGGCCTTTGAAAACTGGTTCAGGTTTGGGCCTACCCTAACAAGCTTCTATATCTAAAACTACATGAATTCAATAATATAAAATCCCATTCCTAAACCCACCTTCTACAGGTTTCTCTAGAATTGTATCAGTGAAAATGATAGCAGCATTTAGTCAAATAAATTACCATAGTGAAGAATATTTAGTGGGTTTTTTTGTGATGGTATACAGGCATACAGAGTACCCGCACCTTTTTGCAGTCTGCGCTGCCCAGCTGGGCGGGCGAGGTCAGCAGGGAAAAAGAGCTCAGGGCTCCTGTCCCTTGCCAGCTCTGCTGCCCCGCTGGGGGCAGGGTCCACAGGGGAAAGGAGCATGTCGCTGGAAGAAAAGGGGTAGGAAAGGCATTTTTCAAATTTACTATCAAGATACGAGTACTGGCACTTAAAAAAAAAAAAAGCACCGTGAATATTATTGTCTCTCTCAATGTGATCCAGCACAGGCTTTTGACATGCAATAACAGATTGTCTACCTAACAACACTGGATTAATTCAATGGCGATTGAAGTCAATGGGAATCTGTTTACTGATTTCATAAAGCCAGAATTTCATGGATTGTTTTCACTAACCAAAATTAGAAGTCCTTCAGAACGTGTCAGAATGTGCTCATTATAAATCAATAATATGGTGAGAACAGTTTCATTAATTTAAAAGTTGTTTTAGGTTCAACCCTTTTAAAAATCTATTTCTAACCATCCTTAGGTGAATTCAAAATACTTTATCTTTCTAATTACATACAAATGACTCATAGCCATTCTTAGCCCCCCCGACAGAGATGTTGGTTATATTACTTTTGATATGTCATTTTTACAGTAGTCTAATCAATCAACTTTATACCAAAACATATAAAGGCTTTACTAATGCCTTTGATTTGAGTGTTAAATGTGACAAAGCACTTACTCTGTATAAATTTGGCTACAAAAGGTCAGAATGACAGTGTACAATTTCACACTCATCATTTAATCTTTAATTGCCTGTACTCCAGATTTGTACCAATAAAATTATTTTCTTCTCTACCTGAAGACCCCACTAAGCATGTTCATATAATTCTTTTCCAAACTAATGGACTGCTTGAGTATCTTCTTTGTGAAGTGTTTCATTGTACCATAGCTAACAGTCTTCCCAAAGTTTAATCCCTCATGAGGTATATAATTTTGTCTATATTTGCACTTCTGATTGTCCAAAGAGTATGATTGGCATGCTGGGATGAAAATTTGAAGCATATTTCATAAACTGGTGGGAGTTTTTTATACTTTGTTTAAAAAACATCTTGGAGCCTTAGGGTGAAGAATCTAGGTTTCCATTTAAGTACAGATGACTTAATGCCCATCTTTGCTAAAGAGGGAGATATATTTAACTCACTATTCACAAGTGCTAAAACAGACTCCTGGCTGTTTTTTAAGACACACCTATTTCCTCTGTTTAATTAAATAATCATTTTATAGAACACACGATTAACACAATAGCTACTTTTAACAGGAAATAGTTCTCAACAGGTGTTTGTCTAAACAGTTCTTAAAAACCTGAAACGATGGGATTCCATAACTTCCCTGGAAATCTTATTTCAGTGCTTAACTGTCTTTATAGATAGAAAGTTTCTCCTTATACCTAACCAAAATATCCTCTGCTGCAGATTAAGTGCATCACCATCCTCTTTATATCACTTCCTTGACATACTTGAAAACTATCAGGTCTTCTTTTCTAAAGATTAAACATGCCCAGTTTTTAATTTTTCCTATGAGTTTTTTTTTCTAAATCTGTTATTTTTGTTTTACCCTGGATTTTCTCCAGTTTGTCCACATTTTTCTTGAAGTGTGGCATTAACCTATAGAGCAGGCTCAAGGGGCTGTGGTGCCCCGAGCCGGCTTTTGATTTTGCTCCCACCCCTCCCCCTCCAGCAGGGTGGGGCAGAGCCCAGTTTCTGATCTGGGCTGGCTCACCCTGCTCCCAGGGCAGGGAACAGCTGGCCCAGGGGCAGAGTGGGCCAGCCCAGAGGCCGGGCTCCACTCTCCCACCCCTCCCCTGGGACAGCTGTTTGACCCTAGGGGTGGGGAAGGCCTGGCCCAGAGGAAAAGCGGGAGAGCAGAGCCCAGCCCCCGGACCGACTCTGTCTGTCCCAGGCCAGCTGTTCCCTGCCTTTGGGGTGGGGCAAGCCAGTCCAGGGGCTAGGCTCTGCTCTCCCGCTCCCTCTTTGGGATGGCCCTCCCACTCTAGGGCGGAACAGCCGGCCCAAGGGAGGGGCAGGAGAGGAGAGTCCCCCCCATAGGGTCAAGGTCCAAAGGGGTAGCCGGGGACGGAGTGGCTGGCTTTGGGAGGGGCAGGAGCGCAGGGTCCAGGTTCTGGTCCAGCCCACCTCCACCGACACGGTGCTGCAGTGTGGTGCCCTTAAGCCTGGCATGAGCCAAACCAGGGCCACATTGGCTCGTGGCAAGAGCTGGCCCTGTTAACCTAGTACTCCAGCCGAACCCTCACCGGGATTTATACTTAATTTGTGATCTACTAGAATACTCAGATCTTTTTCAGCATTACTATTGCCTAGGCATTTACTCCCCACATTGTATTTGTATATTTGATTTTTCCTTCCTCAGCGTAAAAGTCCTTACTTGTTTTTATTGAAATTCATCTTGTTGGTGGTAAACCAATTCCCCAATTGGTCCAAATCATTTTGAATTCTAATCCTGACCTCTAAAGTGCTTGCAAACCCTATTAACCTACTGTCATCTGTATATTTTGCATATTTCCACTCGGTTATCCAAGTAATTAATGAAGATTTTAAATTGTTTCAGACCTAGGTCAGTGATCCACATTACCCCACTAAAGATTTCCTCCCAGTATGTGTGTATATATCACACATGATAAATGTGTGTATGGATGTTATATAAATACCCTGTGTATTATGTACTCTTAGAAAATTCCCCTAGTCTCAGCAGAAAAGTTATTTTCAGATCAGATTTTTCCAAATATATATTGCAACCATTCACAACCCCAATTATTACAACTGGGCAGACACTGGAAGTTCCATTTGGTTTTGTTCTGATTTGGAACAAAATCCAAACTTTCAAATTCTTTTGAAATGGAATTTCAACTGTTCCATCTAAGAATTTCTGATTATCAAAATTCATGTGTTAAGTGCAAAGAATACATGGAAAAAATATCACTATTTTAATGAAAAAGTCCCTCCTATACAATTTAGTGCAGTTTTCTTTTATTTTCTCTCAAGAACAATTGCCCTCACCCCAAACATCCCCACAATTCATATGGTCTGATTGTGCAGCACTCATACAGGAAAGACATTTTGCCCAATTACTTCCAAAGTCAAATTTTCACAAAGACATACTGAAGGGAGGCACACTGGGAAGTAGTGAACATGAGGAACATATATACCATTATGTGTTTATAAATGTGTTATAGACCATCAAAATCAATAAAGGGTTTTGCATTAGTCACATCTGATTGCTTCTGCTACATCCATAGCTGTGCACATGTAACCACATATCAACAACCACACACTTGTAGTGCCAAAGTTTAAAACCCTTATTTTGTTCTAACTCAAGCTAAATGTTACTTGAGTAAGGAAAAAAGAGAACTGAAGGACTTCAGGGTTTGGCCCTCTCTTATAGCCTTCAAGCCTTCAAATGCTGCCCTTTCTGCTGAGAGGAGGTATCACAGAATCATAGAAGATTAAGGTGCGAAGGGACCTCAGGTCTTCTAACCCAGCCCACTGTTCAAAGAAGAGCCAACCCCAACTAAATCATCCAGACAGGGCTTTGTTAAGACAGGCCTTAAAAACCTCTAAGGATGGAGATTCGACTGCGTCCCTATGTAACCCACCCCCATGCTTCAATAACCTGATAGTGAAAAATCTTTTTCTTTTAATATCCAACCTAGATCTCCTCCACTGCATCTAGAGACCATTTCTCTTTGTTCTGTCATCTGCTACCACTGAGAGCAACCTAGCCCATCTTCTTTGGAACACCGCTCTATGTAGTTGCAAACTACCATGAAGTTCCCCCTCACTCTTCTCTTCTGCACACTAAATAAGCTCATTTATTTCCCTTAGCCTCTTCTCATAAGTCATGTGTCCCAGCATTTTAATGAGTTTCATTGCATTTTGCTGGACTCTCTCCAATTTGTCCACATCCTTTCTGCAGTGGGGGCCCAAAAATGGACATAATACTCCAAATGTGGCCTCACCAGTGCCAAATAGAGGGGAATAATTATTTACCCCAATCTGCTTGTTATGCTCTTACTAATACAGTTCAATATGCTGTTAGACTTCTTGGCAAAAAGGGCATACTGTTGACGTGTACCCAGCATCTTGACCACTGTGACCCACAGGTCCTTTTCTGCAGAACTGCTGATTAACCTGTGGCAGTGCATAGTATTCTTTGAGATTAAATGAAGGACCCTGCACTTGTCCATGTTGAACCATGTCAGATTTCTTTTGATCCAATCCTCCAATTTGTCCAGCTCACTCTGTAGCCTATCCCTACCCTCCAGCATATCTACCACTCCTCCCAGTTTACTATCATCTTTTAAAGTGCTCAGGATGTAATTCCCCCCTTCATCCAGATCATTAATAAAGATATTGAACAAAACCAGCACCAGGACTGATCCCTTAAAGACTCCTCTTGATACCAGCTGACAACTAGACATCAAGTTGTTGAACATTGTTTATTGAGCCCAATCATATAGCCAGCTTCCTATCCACCTTATAGTCCATTCATCCAACCTATACCCGTTGGCAAGATTACTGTGGGAGACATACCAATAGCTTTGCTAAAGTCTCTTTCCACACATCCACAGGGCCAGTCATCTCATCATAAAACATAATCAGGTTCATTAGGCATGACTTTTCCTTGTTAAAAGTATTCCTTATCTCTTTCCGCTCCTGTAAGTACTTCAAAATGGATTATTTGAGAACTTTCAGAGACTTAGGTGAGAGCTGGCCTGTCTATAATCCCCTGGATACTTTTTCCATTTTTAAAGATGGCACTATATTTGCCTTTCACCAATCACGCAGGACCTCTCCTCACCATGAATTTTCAAAGATAATGGCCAATGGCTCTGCAATCACATCAGTCAACTCCCTTAGCACCCTAAGATGTATTGCATCTGCCCCATGGTCTTGTGCATTTCCAGCTTTTCTAAATAGTTCGGAACCTGTCCTTTCACCACTGAGGGCTACTCACTTCCACCTCCTACTGTGAGATTGTCTGGGAGCTGAGGAAAAAAAAAAAAAAAAAAAAAAGCATTGAGTACTTTTTCCACAACTTCTGTTACAAGGTTGCCTCTCCTATTCACCAAGTGGCCCAACTTTCCCTGATCATCATCTTTTTGCCAACATACCCGTAGAAATCCTTCACTTCCTTTGCTAGCTGCAACTACAGTTGTGCTTTGGCTTTCTTGATTTCATCCCTACATGCTTGAGCAATATTTTGATACTCCTCCCTACTCATCTGTCTAGTCTTTCATTTGTAAGCTTCCTTTTGTGTTTGGATTAACAGAGAAATCTTTGGTGTGCTTAATTGGGTCACTTGTTATATTTGCTATTCTTTCCGATCATCATCTTGATAGGAACTCAGAATTATTCAATAGATTCACTTAACGGGGTAAAAAAGCACCACCAGGATAGATGGAATTTTTAAGTCCCTGTTGTGAAATCTTACCCCATTGATGTAGATGAACTTTTGCCATCATCATTGGTGGAGCCAGGTTTTCACTCCAGGACTTTAGGGATGATATTGAGTGTTCAAAATCATATCTTTCTAGTTGTACTTGGCTCTCGACTTTGTTCTTATGAAAGCAGTGTTATGTTTGTGAATTCAATTGTGTACATTTCACCTTAATATATACTTAGAAATGCAACATATTCTGTCTCTGCCCACTGCAGTAATTAGTGTTATTCAACTATGGACTCTGTATGTGAAAAATAATTATTGGTGCTGAGGTTTAGTTTTCTTCTGAGTACCCCATGAGGTAGTTTAAGATTCTCTGTTCTGCATTCAGATGGCCTTGAGATGTGTACATTCACACTGAATAATTCTAGTTATGCTTGCTTCCTTGGAGGTTTCTTAAGTATTTTGATAGAGTCTACTTCTCTCTATTTCCCGCCTTCAAAGTAATAATTCACTCCTGGAAGAAACATTATAGGAATGTATCCTCAGAATTATGATTTTAGTCTTAGACAGCAGGACTAAAATTCAGGTTTCTTCTCATATTCCACTGTCATTTGGGGCAGCAGTGGGAGGAGGAGAACAGAAGCACTGAGTCTCTTGGGTACATCTACACTGGCAACTTAGGTTGACTTAAGAAGGCTTAAGTCGACCTAAACAAAGCTGTGTCCACACTAGACTTTTATTAAGTCAACTTAAGCATTTCCATAATTTGACTTAAGGATGTCTGTTGCAGCTGTCCCCCTGCTGCATTTTCCCCCCCTTTGTTTTGTTGTTTTGTGTGGCCACCCCTCCCGGGCTGCTAGGGGCCATTGCCCAGCCCAGGGAGGCGGCCTTTAGCTCCTTGGCTTAGACCCTGGCTCAGTGTAGGGTGGACAATGCCCAGGAGTGCAAGACTTAAATGGCCTGTTAAGCTTAAGGGCATGAGTCATACCTGTGGCTCAGATCTTTGCCCAGACTTGTTCTGTGCTTACCTTCAGTTTCCCCTGCCATCTCTCTTCCCCTGTAGCAGAGGGAGCCAATCAGAGTTACTGGCAGGAAGCTGCCTGAATTTGCCTTTAAAACCAGACATTTTTGAGTCAGACATCAGAAAGGTTCCTGCTCTGCCACCTGGCCTGATCAGCTAGGGGTCTTTGGGGGCCCTTTCTCAGCTCTCATTTAATTTTTGAGCGTACCCCCATTTTTAAACTCCCCTCCCACGAACACCGAATTTTCCTGTGAGATCTCCTGACGATTGAAAACGAACTGAGCCTCCTCTGCATCCTCTGATGCTGCTGCTGTGCCTGCCTCTATTCCTGCTGCTGTCCTGGGAATTGGTAAAGCTCTCCTCTTGCAAATTCTCCCTGTTCTAGCTGCTGGCCTTGCTTCCCCAGCAGACAAACTTAAGTTAATTCCTTGGTCTGTGCCTGAAACTATTTCTAACTCAGCAGTTCCCTTGCTGCTTAAAGAAAAGCCTGTGCCGCTGCTAAGCTCTGCCTCTGTGTGCTCTGTCCCAGGGCTCCCTGCTTTCAGCTGTTTCCACTGCTGCAGGCACCATTCCCTAACTCCCTCAGGAGCTGTATCCTGGGCTCACACCACCCTGCCTCTGGGACTGCTCCCCCCGGTCAATAGGACCAGTGTAGTATAAGGCGTGCCATTAGGTTTAGTTTCATTAGTTGGTTTAGGCTTAGTTTTGTTAAGTTGTATTTTATTAGCTTGTATAAGTTGTAGTCCTGTTAGAATTAAATTTTGTGTCTGTGTTTAGTGGTAGTTAAGTGGGATACTTGTTTGACATTACCTGTTATATTGTGTGGCCATAGTTAAGCTAGATTAAAGATAATTGTTTTGCTGTATTGCTCCTCTCCTTTTTGTTTTTTCTTCTTTCTGTTGTTCATTATTAGCATAGACAACAGAGTCCTGTGGCACTTTTAAAGACTAACAGATTTATTAATCGCATGAGCTTTCGTGGGAGAAAATCCCACTTCGATTCACGAAAGCTCATGGGATTAATAAATCTGTTAGTCTTTAAAAGTGCCACAGGACTCTGTTGTCTTTCTACAATAGACTAACACGGCTACCCCTTTGGAATTTGATTATTAGCATAAGTTGTATAGTTACTGTTAAATTGTTAAATAAGTGCCTCTGTGTCTTCATCTCTCCCCGAACACCCCAAGTCCTCTGCTGCTGTTTCCACCTCTCCCTGAACTTCCAAAGCCCCTTGCTACCTTTCTTCTTTGATTCCTCTGCGTTTAGCCTGCAGACTCCTGAAGACTGCTCTGAGCCTCGCCCTGCAGGGCTTCAGTGCCTCTTGCTGCATCCCTTGCAGCTATACTCTTCCCTCTTCCTCTGCCACTGATTACTCACCCCACCCCCACATCTGTTCCTTAACCCAGCCTCTAGTCACACCCTTACAGACTGCCTGCCACTGTACTCTTCCCTCTTCCCCTGCCACTGATTACTGACCCCACCCCCACCCTTGTTCCTTAACCCAGCCTCTAGGTACACTTTTACAGACTGCCTGCCACTGCAGTCCTACAAACCAAGTTATCAATTCTCACCTGTACTATTACACTTGTGTAAATTCACTAATCACCCCTATTGTGCAATTTTACTGCCATTTGTATCTCATTCATATTCATAAAACCCCATTGGTTACCACTGCCTTTACTGTACCTCTACACCTCTACCACTATGACATATTGATCTTTTTTTGTAGAAATCGCTAGCCACCAATTGTGACTCGCTGTGACACCTCTTCATTTTCACACTGTTTAATAAGAGAAACCCCCTCCCCAACTGCCTACTGTGACAAACCCCATACACCCATTATTGCCTACTCTGATACACCCCATTGTTAAATTTTACTGTTTTACATTTTTTTCAATAAAGATTGATTTGTACCCCACTGTTGTGGTAATTGCCCCCCAAGATCCTCTACCTGCTGGCAGGGACAAAGGAAAGCTTAAGTCAACTTAATAACACTTTGTTTTAGGTTGACTTAAGCCTTAAGTCGACTCCTTAAGTCAACTTAAAGCCAGCGTGGATGGGGATTAGCGCCTAAATCGGCCTTATTAAGTCAGTTTAAAGCAATAAGTCAATTTAATAAGGTTGACAAGGGGCTATGTCTACCCTAGAAAAGTTATGTCTTCTTGTGTCTTTCTTTAGAGAACATTTCTCATTCATGAGAGCAATACATTTTCTGGTGAGATCAGCAATCTTAAAATTACTCCAAAAAGGTTGAGAGAGACAAAACTGGAATGCTTCCCCCTGGGTTGTAAGAAACATTTAGGTTTGTTCATCAGTTATGCACATCAGGGTCACCACCAACAGAAAATAAGCATGTATTTTGGGAAATAAGTTGCACCTAGAGAGTATGCCATTCAGTGTATTGTTCTCATCAAGGAGTGTCTATGCACACACATACTCACATGTGCACACACACAGTATAAGTGGACAAAGGAGTGTAATGTAAAAGCTATTAAAAACAGGTGGTAAAATACTCAAATATTGAGTATAATTGAAAAACCTTGAAGTCATAGAATAGTCATCTCAGTCACAGTAACTGCAGCACAATGAGAATGGAATCTAACATATAATCCATGTTCATTGTGGATTAGACATGTATATAAAGGATTATATTAACTGGCTAAAGAAAAGATATGGTTTGCAGGTAGTATTTCTAAATCAAGCATAACATCTTTCAGGGCCTTGCCACAACTGCTTAGCTTGGCATATGGTTTAACTGTAAAAATGGGACCTGAAACGTAACTGATAAGTTAGGAGGAAATGTCCTTAGAAAACCGCCCCTGGCTATCAGAAATGGTTCTATGTATTTTGACCAATAAAGGCTAGTGTTGAACTAGTAGTGATCCCAAACTGGTGACAGTCAATATGATATCACTTTTCTTTTTGGTTGCATTGTGTTAAAGCAAGCAAGCAAGCAAACAAACAAAACAAACAAAAAAGTACACAGGCTTGCTAGGGCCATTTGTCAGACCCTACCTGATCATGTTGGAGGAGAGGGTTATCCCTGGGACAGAGTATTCTGCTCAAATGCTAATGCATGTTTATTACTGTAGGAATATAGTAATCATTTATTACTTTAAGTATTCCATGTGTTTAGAGGAATTATTTCAATACTACGTGCCCTTCACATTTTAATTGATGGTTAAATTGACATTGCGGTAATTGTGATCCTTTGAGCCCCTCCATGACAATTAGCAAAGGGTTCACTGTTCTATAACAGACTCCTGAAGGCCTGACAAACTCTCTACACCTAACACATTGCTTTCATAGTATTTCCTCAAAGAGGGTTATGTGTGGGCTCTAATAAAAGCTTAGATCATACAGATCCTCCTATTCCTTATGAAATGATGTATGGGTGATATTTATGGAGTTGTGTATGTGTACTGAAAATATGTTTTAAAGTCTGACATCAGGCCAGATTTTGGATGTATGTTCCTCTGTCTGCCTCAATTCACATGTAAAGTAAGCACTGAACACACACACATACACGCACACTGGAAGCCCAATTTACATATAAAGTCAACACACTAGGAAATAAACTATTGGGTTTCATGCTAACTCTGAGACCCAAGGATGAATTTGGGTGGATATAAAGAGGAGAGAAAAGGATACTTCTTTATATTACACCTAAGAAAGTAATGAGCAGTGCAATTACATCCATGAAAGAAAATTCTATTCAGCCTGGGCTAGAAACAAGATGATATTGGGTGAAATTAGATTGTTTTCAGAAAGACAGCTAGTGAGAAAGGTTACATATAAAAAACACAGTACATGCTTTCCAGTAACTATAGTTAACTTTAATGGCTCTCTCTTAAGCCTTAACCTTTGATAATAAACTTGTTTATTTTCATTGTAAATATATTTCTGTCCTGCATTATGTAGGAGCTGATCCTCAGTTGAATCAAACAAGACAATGTGTAAATAGTCCTCTTCAGAATGCCTACTTTTAGAAATATCAAGCTTGTCAATGACGGGGATGAGTATCACAGAGGAATATTTCAAATGTCCTTGGGAATTTGAGTTAATTGTTAATCTGCAAAGCAAGGTGATGGCTCACATTACCCCGAGGAGATTGTTTGGGTGGCTAACAAGACTGGTGGTGTCAGGGAGCAGACAGTAACACAAAAGCGATTCTCCCTCTTCCTGGAAACTGGAGGTAACAAGGTGTCTCACTGTCCTGGACACCGCAAGAAAATGTCACAGCAATACTTTGCATAAACAATGATATCAATAAACTTCCAACATTTATGTTCATGGGAATTAGTACTATTATGGGCTATGTCTACACTGGCAAGTTAGTTTGAATTAAGGAGGCTTAATTTGAACTAACTAAAGCCATGGCTACACTAGGCTTTAGTTAGTTCGAATTAAGGGCTTTCTTAATTCGAACTAATAAGTTCGAATAGGGTATTCGAACTAAAGAGTTAACTCGAACTAACTAGTATGAATTAGCCAACGTGGCCATGTTAATTCAAACTAATTTCTTAGTTCAAACTAACTGGCCATTGAAATGAATGAGGATTGCTAATTCAAGCTAAGCAGGTGCCATGTATGGCACTTGCTTAGTTCGAACTAACTTTTTCTAGATCGATTTAAGATAATTCAAACTAACTAAAATTAGTTCAAATTAGTTAGTTTGAGCTAACTAATTCAATCTAATTTTAGCAAGTGTAGACATAGCCATGGAGTATAAATCAGTCCTAGGGCTCAAACCACCCGAGATCAATAACAATGAGGCTCTAGTGGAAGTTACATACTGGTATATGTATAGTTAAAGGGTAGCAGAAACCACCTCCAAATAAGCACATCAGACACTATCACATACACACTTGACGTTAAACTTAATGAAGCACAAAAGACCCTTCTAGCATAGTCCATAGAAAGTAATCTAGAACAGTAACTATTTGCATTCCCAGTTGCTCACTCATACCTATGCCCTGGAGTTCTATTCTTAATTTTAATGCATTTTCATTTGCCTTTAACTCTGAATCTTTTGTTCATGTAAATATGTCTTAAACCTAATACTATTTGAATACATACTAGTTTTCTGTTCAAATTTCTTTGCTCTTTTGGCCATTCAGCTCTCCCCATCTCTGCAAGAACCGTCTCTTTTTGAGCCTGGCTTAATCAGAACAAATTCAGCTGTCAACTATAAATAAGCTAAAGAAATCACTTCTGCGTTTCATTTTCATGTCTTAGGAGGCTAAGCTATAGCGCGACACTGTTTTATTATGTTTCAACCTCAATGTCAACAAGCAATGTCACACAATAACAGAAAGACAAAAATATAATAGCCTGACAAACTAGATTCTCTAGTTTCCTCCCCCTCCCCCCCAAACAGTGTATGATTTTTATCTGAACCATTCATCCAGCTGCACTTGGAACTGGGAAATCCATATTGTAAGGTTTCTAAGGGCTTCCTCAATAACAGAGTATTCTCTAAACCTATGATTACTTTAAACCATAGTCAAATTCTTATTCAAAGATTAAAACTTTCCTCTGTTATTTTCCTGGACTCTAAAAGTTGTGGGCCATAATTTTCAGAAGTAACTAGAAATTTTAGGTGCCTTAATTTTGGGGTGTGTTATTTGAGACACTTAAAGGTCCTTGATTTTAAAGAAGTGATACGATGTGGTTTCTCCAATTAGGCCTTAAGGACTCTGAAAACTGAGGCACTCCAAATCACTAGTCACTTTTGAAAATCTTGGTTTCTTTCAGGGTTATTATTACAAGAATCATGTAAGGTCCACCCGGCTTCCTGGACGGAAATTTTGCACAGTTCTAATTATACAACTAAATTAATTTTAACAATAGGTGAAGTGAGACATCGTGACACTAACTAACTAGCTCGAGATTACTCATCAAGTCAGTGGCTGGACTGGGAACAGAATTAAGGATTCTGACTTGCTCGAAGCATGAGACAACCCTCTCCTGAATTAAGTAAAAGCAATTAAGAGGAAGCAATAGGATTTAGATAATGCTATCCATAATCTCTACGGAGCTGCTCATGTGAAGGAATCCTGGTGTGATGTTAATACAGAGGAGGCAGAGGATAAGACAACAGCAGTGTTCCAAAAGACAAAGCAGAAATAGGGAAATATGAAATAGAGAAACATGAGCTAAGGAACAAATAGAAAAAAAAAATCTTCACATGCTGAAGGTAGCCGGGAAACAAGTAAAATATGGGGATTAGTGAATACCCACCTAAAAATAGAAAAGCATCATCTCATCATTGCTCGGTTTCATGCTTTTGATTAAAAACAAACATCTGCAAAATTATTTGTTGTCCTTGTTCAAAAGAAGTGTTGGAGGATAAAGGGCTGAAAAGAGAACTTTTGGGAAAAAAATACAGAAGAGTTTAGCTTTATTTTTAGTCACTTGTCTTCCTTCCTTTAGACTAGTTTGGTGCATGGACTAGTTGCCAGATATGAAAAAAAACAAAAACTGTGAATTAGTAATCAAAACCCGAAACTCTTAGTGGCAGAAGCATCCACAATACTTATAAATGTTTTGGACCTGATTATGAGGGTCATTTGTAGACTAACATTTTTTCACATATGCCATTACCATCTTCTCTGTCTCACAGTGTCATATGCACTGAAATAGGGTCATGAAAATGCACAAAATGGCTTAGCTGATCTCAACTGAACTTATGACAGAAATGCTCAGATAAGCTAAAAGAGAGAGCACAGTTCAAAAGAGTTTGTGCCCATGTAACAACAACCATGCACTACTTTAGACTCAGATCCGAAGCTGGAGCCAGTAAGAGTCGAAAATAAAGTGTCAGAAAGTTAATAGCTGCTCTATTCTGCTCACTACACTTGGTAACTTTCTTTCCATTAATTCCTGTCTAGAGAGAGGGGGAAAAAATTGTTAGTTTGATCTCATGTCATTCCAGAAGACATATGCCAGCTGAGCAACACAGACGATTTCAGTGTTTCCATTTCAGGAAAACTGAAGAAAGATCACATTCTGGGCAAGAGAGCGTGAAGACTGTTTGATAAGATTCCATTAAAGTGAGCTGACAGTAAGGTTGGAAGTGAACTGGGGAAACCTCACCAGGGTAATATCTAGGAAAGAAGCAATCAGTTTGACATTTCCCAGGTTAAAGATTTCATATTATCAAAATGGAAGTCAAAGTGTTCATACTTAGGAATATAAAAGCCAACAGTTAGGTTTTTTTGGCTCATTCAGAACTCAAGAAAATCATTGAGTTCCTTCAATAGTTAAGATCAGACACAAAATGTTATATAATGTTGCTAATTACTATAAGAAGCCACCTATCCCCATAAATAGATTGGTTTTGTCACATAATATTTTCTCTTCTGATATTAAAAGACATTTATATTTTAAACCAAATGCATTTCTGATTATTTTATATCAAGTATTCCATCATTAACATCTCATTACTAAGCAGCTAATTAAGAAAGAAAAAAAGTAGGTAACAGAAAATTAGATGCAACACTAGTGGGTATATTCTCACCTTGATGAGCAAGAGAAACTCTCATTAGGGGTTACTGAAAGTCACATGCATGCTGCAAGAGAATAATGCACTCAATATATTTTGGAAGTATTAAAATCTTAAAGGAATACTATCAATGTATATTTAGTACAAGAGCACAAGAGAATTTGGGGATAAGCTATACAGATAGGAAAATTAATTAATGCAATGTCTGGCAGGGAGCCTAGAATAACCTCTTCATGGGGGACCAAAGATGAGGGAGAGGGGCTTGGGGAGGAAATGTGAGCTGAAAGGTTGCTATTGTTTGACAGGGATTTTTAAAACAAATTATAATTAAAAAACAACCAACCACCACCAGATTCAACCTTTGTCCCAAATCTTGCCTTCTCTGTTATTTTTGTAACAAAGATAAATGTCCATTAAGAGTCCATAGAGTCTTAAACCAAGCATGTCTGTGACCTAATCAGATTTGAATCTGGTTCTTCAGAACTGAAAAGCTACTGCATTAAAGGCTCAGTCCAGTGAAGTGATGAATATTCTGGTGCCAATTCAAAAACCCACAAACATGTAAATTCAAACATGTGCTTAAGCACTTTACTGAATTGGAGGCATAATGCTCAGCACCTTGCCAGATCATGCCCCCTAGCCACTGCTTTTTTTAGACTTCTTTTTTAGTTTAATTGAGCACTTCTAAATTATCAAAATTGTCACTGTTCCCACTCAACCAGCTCTTTTCTATTTCAAACAACAATCCCAGCAAAAACAGGAATGGTGAATATTCAATGCTGGAAAAATAAATCTAAACAAGTTTTATGTAACTCAGCTACACGTGATTAATATTAAATCATCATCGCCATCGAACTAACCAAAGTCACCATCAACAGCTTAAACAAATAATAAAAATAATATTTTGGAACAATAAAAACCAAACATCTGATGACTGGGTGATTTATATTTTTAGTCACATTTTGTTCATTCCCCATGCACTCTCTGCTCCAATCTGGATTTCTGTTTGTGCAGTGGCATTCTCAGCTACAATTTAATGGAGCAAGAACTTTCACAAGTGACATTTATATCACAGGTAGCTTGACCTGCTTTTGCCCTTGGAAACATTACTGAGGGAATCAGAACTTAAGGGTGAGCGGTCATTGAATACCCAATCCATTCAGGCACAACTTGTTGCCAATGTACACCTATTTTCTTTTTCAAACTATATTTTTCTTGAACAGACACAGAAAATCTCAATGCTCCATTTAGTTCTCCTGGGTTTGTCTTGATGGCATAATAGGGCAGTGATGTAGTTTCACTAAATGATGTCTATTTTGTAGCATATTCCTTGAAGAATTAAGTATCCTAGAGCAACTGGTAAATATCCTAAGCATTCACAGTTATATGATTTAAGCACTGAATTATGTTTTATTCTTCTTGGTATGTTAAAGGCTTGATTACAGCTCTTGATTGTTATCACCCAAGAGTATATAATGGCACCAAAAGTAAAGATTGTGGAGACGTTTTTTGGATATCAAAAGTGACAAGCTGGCAGCAGTGAGTTCCCTGTGCAATCATAAAAAAAAGAGGGAGACTATATCTGCATTTGAAAACTCACTAATATGTTGATGCTTAGTTACACGTATGGGGGTTATTTTAGCTAAAACTATGCAGTCAATGCAGCTGCTCTTCCATGGATATGATCCTCAGGGAGGTCAGGAACAATTTGTGTGCAAGTACATGAAGTCAAGGCTAAGCCAGCTTTTTCTTAATTAAATGTTTTCACTCTATGAAGGAAAATAGAAAACTAAAATAGTTGCTCTGAAAAAAGAAAAAAAAATGCAGAAGTCCACTCTAAATAGCCACCATATCATACCATACTGTACATGTGTTCACTGCTTTATGATGGAAAAGAATTCAGAAAAGAAAAAAGACAAACCTAGAGCAATGAGAGAAACAAACTATAGGAAACAAAGAAAAATATGGTACTCAAAACATAGCCCATCAGACAGGAGAAATACAATTGTGAGCCAACGAGGAGGAAAGGGATAGACATGATATATCTTGACTTTAGAAAAGATTTTGAAACTGTCTCCTACAGTATTCTTGTCAGCAAGCCACTGAAGTGTGGTTTGGATAAATGGACTACAAGATGGATAGAAAGCTAGTTAAACCATCGGGCTCAATTGGTAGTGATCAATAGCTCAATAAGTAACTGGCAGCTGGAAAGAAGCACAGTGTCCAGAGGATTGGTCCTTAGGCCAGTTTAGCACAACATCTTAATTAATTATCTGGATGATAGGGTAGATTGCACCATCAGCAATGCCATGGATGGCACTAAGCTGGGAGGAGTGGTAGATATGCTAGAAGGTAGGAATAAGACACAGAGTGAGCTGCACAAATTGTAGGATTGAGCAAAAAAAAATCTGATAAGGTTCAATAAGGACAAGTGCACTGCTACAAATGGGAACCAACTGTCTAGGCAGCAGTTCTGCAGACAAAGGCCTGGGGGTTACAGTGGACAAGAAGCACGATATGAGTCAACAGCATTGACCCTTGTTGCCAGGAAGGCTAATGGCTAATTGGTCTGCATTAGTAGGAACACTGCCAGTTGACTGAGGGAAGTTATTTTTCTCTATCTATTCTGCACTGGTGAAGCCATATGTGAACCTTGGACACCCCAGTATAAAATGGATATGGACAAATTGGAGACAGTCCAATAAAGGATAAAAAGAATTATTAGGGGCTAGGGCCTATGCCTTATGAGGATAAGCTGAGGGAACTGGCCTTATTATTAGACGACTTTTATACTAGCTTCACTTTGTCTGTCTGTATTCCCTGTGCTTTCCCACCATTCTGCAGCAGAAGTGTACTGTTTATAGGTTTTAATGACAATCTGTGCCCAGCACAAACCTTACCCATGATCTGGCCCTGTGGCAGGAAACTAGGAACCCAACAGTCACTGGTTTAAATCCTTCCTAGGGCTGAAAAGCTGTTGGTCAAAGGTTTTGATTTGATCTAATTTTAGTCATGATTAAAAAATATTATTATTTTTTTTTTAAACACATCCTTAAAACCAGCTCACTAAAAGGGCCAAAACAAGTACAGAAGTAATTCAGATTGGCCAGACTTCTTGTATGAGACATTTTAAGCACCGTGGATGCATTTGTTTGCAAAAGGTCAGCTGACTAGTGTAGTATATACTGTGGCCACCCAACCTTTTGCAAACAAATATATTCACAGTGCTTAAAATGCCTCATACAAGAAGTCTGACCAATCTGAATTACTTCTGTACTTGTTTTGGCCCTTTTAGTGAGCTGGTTTTAAGGGCATCTTTAAAAAAAAAATGTTTTTTTAAAATATTTTTTATTTAATCTGCAGAAGAGAAGAGTTGGGAAGGATTTCCGCCTTCAGGTACCCAAAGGGGGGTCCAAAAATGCTGGAGGTAGGCTGTTCTCAGTGGTGGCAGGAAACAGAACAAGGAGCAACAGTCTCAAATTGCAGTGGGTGGCAGGGATCTAGGTTGGATATTGGGAAAAACATTTTCACTAGGAGGGTTGTTAAACACTGGTGGATTACCTAAGGAGGTGGTAGAATCTACAGGCCTGTTGTAGGCGTCTCGCGTCACGGGCGGGCGTGGAGGGCGCCCCCTTCGGGTGCTTCTGGGGAATTAGCAGTGGTGGGGCGCCCCTTTTGGCACACAGTCCGTCGCCTCCGGCCCCTCTGGCGGGGCGGAGCAGGCAAAGCACAGAGTCAGTTGCCCCCGGCCCCTCAGGCAGGGCGGGGCAGGCACCAAGTACAGAGTCAGTTGCCCCCGGCCCTCAGGCAGGGTGGGACAGGCACCAAGTACAGAGTCAGTTGCCCCCGGCCCTCAGGCAGGGTGGGGCAGGCACAAGGTAAACAAACCTCTGTAGAGGGTTGTAAGGGGTTTGAATGCTCCGGGTGGTTAGGGCAAAGGGGTGAGGGAGGGGGACGCAGGCCCACTCACTCCACTGCGTCCCAGCCCAGGGCCCTATTCAGTGGCAGAGGCGTCTGCCACTGTGGTCAGCGGGGCTCCTGCCGAAACGCGCTGACCCTTGGCGGCTCCGCCACTCACTTGGCGGCAGCCAACCATCCCTGGGCTTCTTCCTCCCTCCCTGGGTTTGGGGTACCTGGGTCCACCGGGTCGTCCTCCAGGTCTTCGGGTAGATGGCTAGGGGAATCCCCACCAGGCCATCCAGGTCCATAGGGAGGTCGGGGAGGTCCTCAGTCTCCTCCACTGAAGGCAGTTCCTCGAGGTCGTAGGGCCCAAGCGCCGCCGGTGGGTCCTCTGGGGGACTGAGGTCCTCGGCCGAGGGAAGCTCCTCAAGGTGGCAGGACTCCAGCAGCTCCTCAGGGTCCTCCGCAGGGTGCATCTCTGCCTCTGGGATCTGAGGCACCCTGGGCCGGTGCCCCCCCTTACCTCAGGGGTCCCTTCCCAGTCACTAGGCCCCGGTAAACTGGGCAGGCCCTCTTGCCATCCAGCCGGAGCGGACCGGGTTGGCCTCCGTGTAGGGGCCTGGCTCTCTCCAGCTCGCCGCCGGTGAGGAGCCATGTCCTTCCCCTTCAGCAGCTCTCCCCCTACTGAGCTGGCCGGCTGGGCCTTTATACTTCCCCTTCCTGCCTGGGCTCCGCCCTTCTGCTTCCCTGGCTGGAGCCCTGCAGTTCCCAGGTGTGTCCAGGGGAGGCGTCCAGGCCCTTCCTCTGGCCCCGGCTCCGAGGGTGGCCACAGTCCTTCTCTACACCTGTTTTAACAAAAACCCTGGCTGGAATGATTTATTCGGGGTTGGCCCTCCTTTGACCAGCAGGTTAGACTAGATCAGTGGTTTTCAATCAGTGTGCAATGAAATTTTGTACAAAGGTAAAGAAAATCACTGTAAAACAAACATTGTTTCATCTTAAAACAATATTCTATCCAACCAAAATTACAGCTCATAATCCTGAAAATTAATCATCAGATTAGAAGTGAGATATCTACATTTCAGTTCTAAAATGTGAACATTCTAAACACAGGTTGACAAAGGGCAAAATTAAGATGTGTATTTTTTTTTCTGGTGGATTTGAAATATTCATGCATTTGATTCTTCTTTAGATTGTTTTATGCACAATGTTGCAAACCTCTCTAGTAAGACTGTAATCATAATAAATGTAAGTAAATGTGAAATTTATGAACAACCAACTTAGCAGAAAAAAGTGGGTGTGCCATAGACTTGTTTGTTGCATTGAAGTGTGCATGTTACTGAAAAGGTTGGGAACCACTGGCCTAGATGACCTAAAGAGGTCCCTTTCAGCTCTAATCTTCTATGAATTACATCAATCTAGTGATCTAAAGCATTGTTTCACAAGGCCAGCGACAAAGCTCTCTGCTCACATAAGGATTTTGTATTTCTCTAAATTTTAAAACTAAAGATCAAATGCTACCAAATTTATGTTCTTCCCTTCTTTTATATGCTCATCTTTCATAACCTACCAAATCATTTAATCCATTAAACCAGATTTCCTAAAATGTATATGTTCCGAAGTTGTAGTATGAGATATTTTGCTATCATTAAGAAACAATAATTCTTGCAAATCAGAAAGTGAGCATTGTAAGGGATATATGTGAGAGATATTCCTTGAATTATTAATAACTAGCGATTCCTTCTGCCCTTGAAAAATTAGAAAAGCAATCCACCTTTTTTTATCCCATGATAAGATCCACAGATTAAAACACCAACAAAATGGTTCATATCAGGTGAGTCACTTTGTCTAAAGACACACAGATCAACCAAGGTAGGCAGTTCCCCACCCCCGACTATTGAAAATTAACATGGCCAAATGAGAATATTGTTGATCACCTTCACAAGGTATTAAGAGAAATTTCTGAAAATGGAGAATCCCAATTGATAGTGTAGTTAAATAATGAAATGTAATCTTTAAAACAAAGCCAATTTTAAAAGCCTCCAACAAGCAAAGAGTTAATGAAATGTATTATGTACATCTACCTCTACTGGATATCAGTGGAAGCACCGGAGAAATTAAGAGCTAAAATCTCAGAACACTGAGGAAGAAAAGAAGTGGTGAGATTTCAGCTAAAAGATTATATCTCCCTTTCTATTCTTGTAATCAGACTTTAGATTCTAACTCCTTTATAAATCCACACAAAGTGGCCTAAAAAGATTGGGGGGGGGGGAAACAAAAAACAAAAAACCTGTTTTAAGCAATTGCTTTTAGTATTCTAAAATTGTCCCTTTTGGATCAATCTATTCAAGAGAGATTTAAACACATTTCAAAGTACCTTGAAGACTAATGGATTTTTGAAAGTGTGATAAATGTGTTATGTACTGAAGAAAATTGTTGGTCAAAAGTAAAGATAATATAATTTTTTTGTAATTTGCATTGTTCTTTGACACAACCACTAAGCCTCAACTCTAGTCCGTAGTAACTGCTTGTAGGACTGCATTGTCCATGTAGATTATGTGTGTAGTACACACATAATGGGTGCATCTACATTTGAGTGATGAATTGTAGATTACATATTAATGTGATTCTGGGTGAATTAATTGATCTTATTCTTAAACAAAGAGCCAAATGTACTGATCTGAGAAGTACTATCCAAGCTAAAAGTTGACCCAAAAAGAACTCAGCGTTTAAAAGTGACAGAGGGCTCTCAGTGTTAAACTAGTGAGCTAACATTCCTTTGAGCCAGTAATAGGGATTATTTCATTGACTTTTAATATATTGGCAAATCTAGATAGTTAGATTTCAGTTTAAAAAAATCTAAATGGCACCCTGCTAAACTCATAAATTGATTCCCTTTCATTCTTACTGCATTTTACATTTCTGAGATGTTCTATAAACAATTCTATCCAGCTCAGAAGTCAACACTATTATTAAGTTAATGATAGGTTTTCAAAAGCCCTCAACACTGACTTTATTCTGGTCTCAATGAACTCAATAACAGTTGTACTACTGTAAATTCTTTTTAAATTAGTTTAAATATCCTAACCTTAATTCTTATGTGCCTCTTCTGAGAAGTTCTATGTTTTTGGACATTTCCGTAACAGGAAGAATCTGTATGACCTTCCATGCCCGTAACAGTAACCAAACCTTAAACAAATGGGATGGAATCCAGTGCATGCAAAAATGATCTGAGGAATTATCCAAAAATGTCACTGAAATCTTTTCTGTATTACATCCACATTTGGTTTGCTGTTGAGCAATTCCATAAGCCATGACTATTTTGAAGGACCACTGTACTTTTTTCATTGCCTTCATTAGCCTGAATGTGTTATGCCACAGTGCAAGTCAAACTCATTATATTTAGATGGTAGAAATTTCATTTAAAATGACAAGCAAGGAAACAGGTCTGCTTTGGCATGGCTGGCTGACAAGAAGCAATTAGGAAATGCATGTATAAATGCATATACAATGGTCATAATTTAATAATAAATGTAAAATGTCATCAAGAAAAGCTTGTAAATACCTTGGCATTAGTTTCATGAGTATAAATTTAGTCAGCTCATTTCTAGTTCTTTTTGACCTGCATAACTGTTTCCTTATTTTTACTCTATGTCATATTGACAGTCTCTGAGTCCCCATAAAAATAGCTATTATTTACAAAGCATCTTGTTTTGAGAGAGGAAGGATATAAACAGTATTGTTCGTTAATAGAAATGAAGCTGAATTAAAACACTAAGTGTGATGAACAGGATGTGTTCAGTCTCTGTGAGTCCTGAGCTTCAGGTTGTGGCAGCCAGCTGAGGCATGGTTTTCTCATCTTCAGACCCCCAGCATTAGAGATCCCCGGTCCTTCCTGTCCTGGGGCTGGGCTGTCCAACCCATAGGCTGCTGGGCCTGGAGCCCTAAGGCCTGTCTACGCGAGCTTACCCTGATTGCCTGTGCGTCCCAAGTGCTGGCAGTAACAGATACGGAACCGTACGGTTCTGGTCTGGGCAGCTCAGCCTGGCTGCAACAGGAGCTTTTCATCTACTGTGGTTAATTGCCCTAACAGGCCTCAGGTGCCCTAATTGGCATTAGGTGCTCTAACTGGTCTTAGGTGCTTTAATTGGCCTAGAGCAGCCCTGCCCTAGTTATGCTGGAAATAGGGATTTATTAAATCTGGGGCTAACATATCTACCTTCCAGTACACTCCTGTACAAGCGTGTACCTGGCACGGTTTACCCCCTTTCCCGACACCTGCCCCTTTTATGGAGTGAGGAAGACCCTGGCGCATGCCTATCTTGAATGCGCCAGGTTGCAGCCCCTCTTCCGGCTCCTCCAGAACCTCTTACTGAGGTTCTGGCTGCACTTTTCCTCACACTTGTTTTTATACGCACTCCCCATCTGTGGTCCCACAAAGTCACGGGACCTCCTCACCAACCTCCTCCTGGCCTATGCCAAGACCGCAATCTATAAAACCAGGGAGAGAAGGTTCGCTGAGAGGGGTTCCTGCAACTATGGGGCCTATTTCTGGTCCCTCGTCCGTCCACGTATCTGAGCAGATACCTTCCGGGAGCAGTGGGCGCTGTCTGGGGTTCTCTGCTCGCTGGCCCCCTCCAAATCCCTATTTTTGAACCTTTGACCCTCACACCCATCCCTGTTTTTCATTAGCTGTCCCAAGAAACCAATTGAAACTGGGTCTAATGCTCCCTCCCCTTAGGCTGGGGGAGGAGTTTTAGCAGTGGGCAGGCTTGTGCCCACCCACTTCCCAGTCCCTTCAAATAGGAGTACACTCCTGTAGCCCTCCATCACATAAGGCACAATGTAAATGTATACCATAAAGGATAGCATGGGGGAAGATATTAGAATCAGAATGCTATATCTGGCATTCAATACTCTTAATGCTCAGCACCCCCATATTCACCACTATACACTCTTTTAGTAATCTTTCTACAAAAGACATCCTATGAGGTATTTTAAAACCAACAACTCACTGATCATTAATATTCTTGTGTGATAAGTGTAAATGATGTAAATTAGGAATATATGCTGGAATGACTAAAGGGTGTATAATAATCCAGGTATGCAGACAAAGAAAATGAAGATCCATATTTACTTGTAAGCAGAAACAAAACCACCAAGGCAGCTAGGGCAGGATATGGCAGGAATAGACCAATTTCAATTTCAGCAAATACAGATGAGGAAAGAAGATCTATAAAGACAGGGGGTCTGAACCTTAGTCAATAAGCAACTGAATCATCTGATTATATACAGTATTAATGTATTAGAGTGTATATAGTGAGATCTTTTCTGAAAGCTAATGACACACGGGTGATTAATATCATTGTGAAATATATGCATTAACACCATGCAAAGAATTATGGATACTCATCAATATTAGGCTCTACAGTTTGCCCAGACAGGAGGAAATGTCACATCTATCTACCTGTGTTCTATGTAAATTAAGTATGGTGGAATCAGAAACAATAGAAGCCCCATTTACAAAGAAATCTTACAGGAGGATGGGAAGCACACAGGAAGAAGAACAGCATCCTGCCTCTTGAAAGAAGTTCATTGAGCTTTGAAAGAAATACAGGTAGAGCCCTGCTAATCCATGGATGTCCACATTACGTTTGTGTGTGCAATGAAGATATCCGTGAACCATTTCTTGTGGATGGCAGAAGGATGGTCACAGCTGTTAGGCTGCTTGTAGGATTGATCAGCTGATCAGATGTTGGGTAGGAAGGGCAGCTGGAAAGGTTGGATAGAAGGGGCTCATCAGCTGTTTGAGGGGGCAAGAGCTCAACAGCTCATGGAGGGGTGCTGGCTCCAAACCAGCTGCTGAGCAGATGTGGATAAGTCCAAAAGAGAGAGGGCAGATTGCAGTTAGGTGAAAGTTCATCCATGCAGATTTGGATCCAATGCAGATCCACATATTTGTATCTACACTGGGCTTTCTACATAAGCAAGGACAGAAGTTATCTTTGTCATCCATCACTAACCAGGCACAGGGCAACAGAGCTCTTACAAACTGAGGAACGAAGAAGGGGTTGAAGACAGTGGTAACTAAATGTAGATGAGACACCTGCTTAGGAACAAATATTTCACCTAGGAAGACAAGGTAAACCAGCTCTTGTGTGCATGTTATTGAAGGTCTTAACTTAACTTAACTTAACTTAAGGTAATTCAGCCATGGCTAAGAAGAGGAATGACAGGAGAGAGAACCATTTTGAACCAAGCTTTTATCTTGCTAGATTAAATTTTAGTTGCATATTGTTTGTTTTGTTTTATTTGTATCTATCTTCATTCTTTATACCTGAACTCACTTAGTCCTACATATATTTTGTTAATACATTAATTTCATTTTTATCTTAA
Source organism: Pelusios castaneus (assembly GCA_007922175.1). NCBI lineage: Eukaryota > Metazoa > Chordata > Testudines > Pelomedusidae > Pelusios > Pelusios castaneus. The sequence continues at coordinate 953,048 of ML685898.1, forward strand.
ACCAACTCAGAGTTCTGTTTAAATGGAAGGGTGACTTTAGGTTAATGAACTGTGATGTAGTTTTATCTCTACTGGAGTAATGAACCTTATTTCTCTGAGCTGTCCAGGATAGAGTTGGATACTTCAGGACACAAGGTTTGGGGACATTCAGGACAGAGAATGTGTTGAGGAATCTTGCTGGTTGCAGCAAAGAGAGGTGGAAGCCAAGGTATGACAGGTGTGTAACTGCCAAGCTGCTGGGCTCAGGGCTGCTGGGCTCAGGGCTGCTAGGTCCAGGTTGCAGCTACACACAGAAGTGACCTGTATGCTGGTAGGGAGCAATCCAGGTTTTCAGAGCAGGTGGTGATAACCCCTTACTCATTTGGATTCTATCACTAGATTGTTACACCCTCCCCTCATCACTAAGAAATCCTGATAATGTGTTCTTAAAATTGTTTCTAAATTCAAATTAAACAGTTCTTTATTCCACAGAGAGAGACAGTTACAATTCTTTCATGTTTCAATAGAACAAACTATGTTAACATAAATGGTGTGCCAACTATAACCTCTCTCTATATATATATTTGGGATTAAAACCTGCATACATTTAGAGTGGTTCAGCTGTTTTGTTTCTCTTCTTGACAGGACAAATCATTTTAAAATCATTTCCTATTAGAGACAGAATTTACCACATCAGAAAAGACTAATAAACCATCATGCCTGTTCAAATTTGGGCTGTGTTGGATGCTTTAGAGGAAGCTGTAAATTCCACCAAATGAAGATAAGTATAAAATATATGGAGAGAAAGAGGAGGCAGAGGACTTTCATCCTGACTTCAGTGGCCAGATACTTGGAGTCTCTTGTCTTTATTCAGCCTTTGTAAATGTAAATGATATAGAATTTGCATTCCTATGTAGGTCTATGTTTCAAAGAAAATATTATGATTTTGGACGCCTCCATTTTTGGATGAGCAGTTTGAAGATCCTGAGATTCAAAGGATATGCTTAGCACCCACCCACTGAAAATCAGCCCCTGGAACATGTTTCAATTGGGCATCCAAAAACTGGAGCATCCAAAATCATTAGTCACTGGACTATAAGGGTCTACTTTTTTTCTCAACCTAATTTAGGATATATTGCTTTTTAATGTAATCTAGAATTAATTTGTGGAGCTCACTGATTCAAGTTATCTGTTTTATATTTGTTCTGTTTAATGTCATTGGATCAGGCATTCATCACTTCCAGACTGCATTACTGCAACTAGTATAGATAGAGCAGCCAAGCATAGAGATTGTGACACTGCAATATTGCTGTAAATATACAAAGAACAGGACTTTTCCACACTCTTCCACCCACTTCTGTGCCATGGTATAGGCTGTCATTAAGAAAGTAACTTCACTCATTGCTGACACGGCACAGAACATTTTGGCTTAATATAGATTAACAATGAGGCTCATCCTAAAAACAACATCATTTATCTCTGTCAGTGCTTCCTGGGACTTTTCAGAGAGCAGCAGTCACTGAAAAAACATTGTTCTTTCTTACTGTCAGAATGAATTGAAGGACAATGAAGGTGTTTTAACTCATTTGACTAATATGGAATGTAGCTGAACATCCTGAGTTTAAAAGTTCAAATTCATGAGTTCACAATGGGAAAAAAAAAGGAGCAGAGGGAGGGGAAGAAAAAGAATCCAGTGGGGATAAAAGATGATGGAAATTAAGTAGAAAATGGGTTAGGGTTACTAAAGGAGTGTGCAGAAGAGAGTTGGGAGGGAGAAAAAATATTAATGGTGAGGCTGGTAGCACAGTATACTTAGTTTATCCAACATTTCCCACTACAAGATCTATTTTCAGTTGCTTTCCTAAATGTTAACCATTTATGCTGCAATTTAGGCCCCAGGTTTCCCTCACACACCACCTCTCCAGGAAAAATGGTTAAGCGTTGCCAGAGAACAAGAAAAATATTTTTCCCCTATTAAAAAAAATCTTAACAGTTATGCTAAGAGAACTATTACACCCATGTTATGGATCAGTAACTTGATGTTTCAGATGAGTGGTCAACCTGTTGTCTTTTGCTGTTACTGAGGGGTGTGAGGGTAGACAGGACACCCTAATTTGATGACATTACAAGTAACTGAGTAATTGCAGTTTAACAAATCTTTGAACATGTGCAGAATTTGGCATGCTGTAACCCAGAGATACATGGTCTGAACAAGACATCCCCTGAAATCACCAATCACAGCTACTGCAAGCCACTATTGATGTCACCTCCCAATACACCAATATTCCTCACAATGAAAGCACTGCTGACTCCACAAATATATGCATCTAACAATACTAAGATAGGCTGCGTCTACACTGGTAAATTAAGTCGACTTAAGCTTGGCTTAAGTCGACAATGTGCCCTGCGTCTACACTACACTTTGCTTAAGTTGACTTAAGCAGCTTGCTTAAGTCGACTTAAGGAAAATAAAGTTGACTTAATGAAAATTAAGTCGACTTTATTAAACCACCTTTTCATTAGACTTAAGGCTTAATTCGACTTTCTAAAGTTGAATTAAGCCAGTGTAGCCCTGGTGTAGCCCTAAGTCGACTTAGGGCTACCCCAGGACTACACCAATGCCCTCCCTGCCGGGGGGGGGCACAGGGGGAGCCTGGCATGCCCCCCAAAGGGCAGGGCATGTGGGCACAGTGTGACACTGTCTGGATTTAGGGAAGCATTTATGATATTATTTTCTATGGATATCTCATAAATGCTATAATCCATAGCAACTATGTCATGTTTGGTATCAATAGAAAGGTAGTCATTTGCTGGGAATGATTATATAGTTTATGTCTAGGAATTCTATTTTGATTAGAAGTTAAGAATTTGATGTTATATCCATACTTTAACTTGTGTCATTCTGGACAAATGTCTTAGATGGGAGGGTGTGAACAACCATTGTCTCCTTAATGTTTAGGAATTTTCCAGGTAGAATGGTCCCAGGGAGTAAACTGATGAGCCACTGAGGACATAAAGAATACAACCATTATATCCTTAATGGCTCATCAGTTTACTCCCTGGAACCATATCACCTGGCATAAAAATCTGTTATCGACATCCAGGCACTCAGACAAGTCCAAGATACACATCTTAACACACCAAAAACTGCATTCGCCAAACAAGGACCCAACATAGAGAAGTAGATCACATCTTGGAATGGGCCACCAAATATTCCTAGAGAACTTGTTTCAATATGGTGGTAATACTGTCCAACCACACGTTGGAATCTATAAGGAACATCATTAAACAATTTTAACCTATATTTGATGGGGCCACGTCATAAAAATATTTCTGAGCCCTCTCTTCTAGCTTTCAAACCCTGCAACCTCCCTAATCTCATAAGTAAGTAAGATCCCCACAGATCAGAACAAATCTCAAAGTGGCACTGGACCATGCCATAACAGCCGCAAAACCTATAGACATAGGTCTACTGCTATGATGACCAATACCCTCTACCACACAACTTTTAGGATCTATAGATTCTATATCCTATATCCTACAAACCTATAACATCCAGTGCACTAAATGCACTACTAACATGTAGATGAAAATTGACAATCACTGTGATGTCTTTCACTATGCATTAGCTACTTATGCTAAGCAATCTGTTTCATTGTTTTTTAGTGGCAACACTGAATACTTTTGAGACTTGAAGAAGAGCTCTGTTGTAGTTTAAAGAAGTTTGTCTCTTTCACCAACCTGATTCAATTAAAATATATATAACTTCACCCAACCTTGTCTCTCCAGTATCCTGGGACCATCTTGGTTAGGACAACACAGCAAACAACAAGGAAAGAATTAATGTTGTATCCTTAATTCATCTTTTAATTAATCCTTAATTAATGTTGCAGCCTTAATTCAGCTCTCTTGTGCATTATTGTATAGACTTTAATTCCATGATAACATATTCGTTTTTCAGTGCCCAGGATGGGTGTTGCTCACTGCATAAGCACTTTAGAAATGAACAGCTTGTTTGCTCCTCATTTCCTGATATGTGTGTATAAGATTAGATTATATACATTTGTGGCTACTTGGTCCCATTTTGTATGTGGTGCCATTTATACTCTAGGATCAGATCCTCAAAAGTATTGAGTCTTCTAACTTCTATTTATATCAATCAAAGCTGAAGAAAAGCATTGTTAAGATCAAAAACTTGTCTCTTCCACCAACAGAAGTTGATTCAATAAAGGATATATACCTCTGAGGACCTACGTCTAGGACTATTCTTATTAGAACCAAATCTTCCAACCATATTCCCAGCTGTTTGAAAGTCTTCATGAAACTTCATTTAGTTATCTCTGGTCTTGGTATCATCAGCAGAAGGTGATCACAGATTAATTGAAATAAAAACAATATTTGGTAACCAATACCCTGCATTCCAGTTATAATCCTGGCTGGTTACTTGGGGAAGTGCTTTGTTTTGACTATCCTAACATTTTATTGATTTCTTGATAGATAATTTATTTTCCCTCAATTTTTTTTCCCTAAGTATGTAAATAAAATAGATCCTGAGCTGTAATATAACCCCAAAGTACCACTCTGGCACAGAAAAAAAAGCAAGAAAGCACATAGATCTTCCTTGCTGAGGATTCTCTTATTGTCATTTATAATAAATCTCCTTTATTCTAATCTGGCAAACTAAAGGATCCTTAAAACTTTTAAATCTGTTTTATGCTCCTGGGAGAATTCACTAAGAACGGGAACAATTAATTAATTACAACAGGAACAACTATGCAGGCAGGTGGCTACTTTTTCTGCTCTACCAGAGGGGACAGAGCCAGATCACACTTACCTCCACAACCCAAACCCCTTCCCCTCCATATCGGGTACACCACAATAGCGACTGAGAGGAACAGAGTCTTCATCTTTGCATTGCACACTTGGAGGAGGCAGGAGGGACCACGACCCACTCACTTCTCTGGTCCCAGCCAAGGGAACCTGTGTGCTCCAAATGGGCACCACCTCAACCCCCAACTCAGTTCTGTTCACACAGCATAGTAGGTCCCCTGGGCCACATCCACACCTCCCCGGGTACCTCTCACCCTTGTATCAGGGTTCAGGCAAGCCCTGGCAGTCCACAGTGAACTGCCACTGCCCTTGCTGCCAAGCCAACAGCTCCTTTTTCCCCTCACAGAGCGGGTGGCTGCAGCCTGCTTATAACCAGCCTCCATGGCCCTGATTGGCCTGCAACTGCCAGCTCCCATTGGCTACTCTCAACTGCAGGGCTTTTAGCCCCTTCTATACAAGAGCAGGGCAACTACCCAGGAAATATGCACTTTTCCAATTATTAAAAAAATACATGGAAATTATCTCACTTTTTAAAACATATCCATAGCCAAAAGAGCTAAGGTTCATGTGAAAGCTGAAATTTTACAAAATAACCTTCAATAAATATCAGGACCTTTCAATGACCCCTAGGAAATCAATTTTGATATGCCTTTGAAATTGTGGATTAAAAATTCCACAGATTTATTTACTAAGGTCATAAATTGCCCAATTGAGAAAGGATTGATTGTGCATGAATGCACACCCCATATTAGCTGTCTAGTAAAAAAAAAAAAAAAAAAGAAAGAAAAACATACATAGCTATCAGTCAGTGGAAATCTTTTGGGCTTAGAGAAGGGTTCCTGAAGCCTTTGTTAGGTGCTCAAAACAGTTCATCACACTGATACACTTAAAGATCTCATCAGCAACATTTGGTGGATATGAACTTTCAACCATCCCTCAGGTCAAACCTGAAAATAACCACTGTTATGATTTACTATATTTTTCCACTCTTCCCCCTACCTAAAAAAAGAAGAGCCTCAGAACAGCAGCCCCCAGTAGTATTAGGAAAGGCTCTCTCTACAGCATCATCAAGTCAGGACATCTAAATGTAGTAAGGAAAAAAAATCTTTAATTATGCATCAGTTAGCTCAGGGAGTTCTGCTGGCATAGTAATATTATGTGTACTGTGTTTTTAGTTGTGATTTTATATCAGCAAAATCCTTACTGTGGACACAGAAATATAAGCAAAAAAGTGCTTTTGTCATATTAGCTTATTTTGTTCAAGGAATTGATAAGGTATACTTACAAAAGAAATTTTTCTTGATAAAATGCATGTCCAGTCATATGATTTGCTGATACAGATAAATGGGCAACCCTTTTATCAAGTAAAGTAGGTCATAGTTAGACAGAAGGAAAGACAGTCATATACAAAAGTTGGATTCTTTAGAGATTTGTCAGTCAGTGTCACTTTCATTCATAAATCATCCAGAAGCTCAAAAGTATCAATAGAAATTTTTATTTTAAATTATTTTCATATCTTTTCCAGAAGAGACTGAAAGAAGTTACCTAAGTCAGACCTGCACTCACTGCACTTATTTCATGGATGACCGTTTTTTAAAGGCAAGCTCTGCGATGAATCTAACAGCTTCCCTAATATAAGCTCATACTAACACTATTATTTCTGACTAACCTATTCAGCATGGTATACAATACAATCATAGAAATGTAGGACTGGAGATATCATCAGATCAAGTCCCAGGTGCTGAGGCAGGACCAAATGAACCTAGATCCTCCCTGACAAACGTTTATCCAATCTGTAATTAAAAAAAACTCCAGTGATGGGGATTCCAAAACCTCTCTTAGAAGCCTATTCCAGAGCTTAATTGTATTTATAGTTAGAAAGATTTTCCAAATATCTAATTTAAATCTCCCTTGCTGCAAATTAAGCTCTTTACCCTACTGTCAATGGACATGGAGAAAAAATGATCTCCTTGTAATGAGATACTTTTTGCAACAGTCATAAACATACCCACTATTCTTTTTCAAGGTTAAAAAATGTCCTTCCCTTCCCCGCCACCTTTTTTTGAAAAAAAACCTTTCTTCATAGATCAGGTTTTCTAATCCTTTTATCATTTTTGTTCCTCTTCTTTGGAGTCTCCAGTTTGTCTACATACAATTGTATGTGATTCTTTCCTACTCAGAGACTCCCTAAATACCAAAAAGCTGAGTTATACAAAGTGGGGCACTGGTCATAAACATGTATATTAAATTAGTGTCTATCAGCCATTTACCACCAGAGCCCCTTTATACAGCCTCCATTGTGGTAAGTGCTATTTGAACATATAAAGTACAGTCCTTGCCCCAAAAAGTTTATAGTCTAAAAGGGAAGAGATAACAGGTGAACAAAATAGTCAAGCAGACCAGGATGGGAGCCGGGAAGTGGGGTAACAAAAATGATAAGATATACATAGTTCCTCACCACTATAAGAGAAAAATGTAGACTACTCAGCAGTGGTTCTCAATCTTTCATATCTTATGTCCCACCAATCACTCTATCAAAGAACCTGGGTCTCACCATTATAGAAACAAAAAAGCCCAGTTTTTCCAAAAAATATATTTATATGTTTACAGGCATTCTGTTATTATATTATTTATGTTAAGTTTTCAGGACAATAAAACATTGCAGTAGTATCGTTGAGAGCAATTTTTTATTGCTATTTAAAAAAAAAACCAAACAAATTCCATTAGTAGCTGAAAATTGTAATAATACTGCTAAGGTTGATATAAAATTATACAGGGTCAGATGGGCAGAGCAGATTAATGGGAGGGAGAGCAAATTCTTAGTAATTGTTATGAAAACTCTGCATCTCACCTAGACTACTGCTGCATCCCATCAGTGGTATGAGAACCACTGGACTACTGCTCCTTGTTTGAGAGTTTAGGATGTTTTGTTTACAGGATAAGTGTACAGTAAATACATGTACATGTGTTATACTTAATGCAGTATGATATGTGTCTTCCATTGTCTCGTTAGGGATCATATTCAATTAGTAATTATTAAAATACAAAGTTATTGGAAAAGACTGGAGGTAATATAATGCATTGACAGAAAGCACATGCACAAAAAACCCTTGTAATGAGATACTAAAGCATCAGAGAGCAGGTTATTATGGCTTCATATTACACCTATTGGTCTTTTATGTTTCACAAAAGATAACTACTTATCAAATTGTGTATTATCCAAAAGATCACTGTCTACATCTCTAAGAAGTTCCTGAGTGTCATATTATCTCATGAACCCAGTTTTCCTCCCTTCTGCTCTGTTTTAACTAGTATGCCAGCACTTCCCAAACTGTGGGGTGCACACAAGGATCTGTAATTTTACATAGGTAGGTCTTCAAAAAACAAACCTTTGGGAAGTGCTGCACTAGGCAATATTTTCTCCTTTTAAATAACATCAACACATATTAAAGAGGGCCTGAACCAGAACTGCCGAGTGAACTCACATAAACCAAACAGTCTGCAGTGGTAAAGAATTTCAATCACAATTTACCTGAGTGAAATTCTTATCAGTGACCAGGAGCAGAAATTACTCATATTTCATTGCCAGACTCACGAGCCATGAAGTCCCTCCAAATATGCTATATGACCTGGCTTTATTACAGCTATTTAAGATAAAATAGAATACTTATCTAGGCACAGGAGAACCAGGGAAAGCAAACATTAATGATCTATTATTAAAAGCAATAGATGAGTTCAATTCTGTACTTGCTTCTTATTGCACTACCACATTCATTTTGTATGTATATCCAATATTCATTATATTTTGGTAATAAAAGTGGACTGGTATGGCTTCTTCCTTGTCAGGAGCAGCACATATAAACCTAAATGTAACAATTCTCAAGGTATGAAATCTCCGCTGAACCACTGAAGTTAATCAGACTTTGCAAAACTATGTTGGAAGGAAAATGTAGATAGTCCAACAATTTGCACCACTTTTTGCAGTTACTAATAAGATACATTTTCTATCACATTGTCATTTCTATTCTCTATTTTACATGGGAAGGTAGGGAGTGATACATGACTCACTTCTCTCAAATTAGCTTGGTACTAGCTTTTATTCTGCTAGAGCCATGTATTTGGAACAAAAGGTAATACGAGAGATCAACAGAAATTTGTGAATGAATAACTGCTGGAAGGCAGAATATTTAGATTTTGTACTTACTATCAATTTTTTTGGCAGTATAACCTGTACAGCTGAGAAAAATGGGCCCTAGCTTTTATCATCATTCATGTTTTGACCTCAAATTACCCCTTTTCCCCGATGACAAGTCATCTGAGTTTTGAAATGCTAACTGGCATCATTATATTTGTTATGCCATTAAAAACAGTCTCCTTAAATACAGTGCCATATGCAGTCGTTAATGTCTGTGTAAAAAGATGCCAAAGGAAAAGTGAAAAACAAAGGGTAGGAGATCCATGTCTGAGGTAATGGGAAAATGGGGGGTTGTTATCCCTTAAGCATTTTTGATAGTTTTATTTATATTTTCTCAAAATCAAATCAATATGACCACCAAAGTCAAATGAAACTTTCCCTTAGGTTCTTCTATGTACAACATGTCAATTGCTGTATTGAAAGCAAGGCTGACAGAAAACTACTTTCTTTGGAATCGTATGCTTACTCAATCACAGCCCTATATTTCCACAGAGAGATGCTCTAAGATGGTGTAGAAAGGAAATAGGAATATTTAAACAATGTAGATAGTGTCATGGTGAAAATATTACTCAGAAAAGTGTGGCAATAGGAGAAAAAGTATGTCTTCAGTAATATCATAGCCTCCTCTTCCTCTGAGAAAAAGCATAAAACATGTACTCATCTAACGAGTCTGGGGCAAAAAGAGCCTTGGGCTCCCAACTGCCACTTTATTCACCACTGAGATCTTCAAAACACATACTGATCTGCTGTCAAACTCAGTGGGTACCCAAATTCCCCAGGAGCTTGTGTTTCTGTTGATGGGTTGATGAAAACTACTTAAATCTGATTCTGTCAAGCTGCTCAGTACTCTACTTCACCCTTAAGCCTGGTGTAATTAGTAAACTAGGCATTCACCATCTATCCACCTAGATATGAGCGGGCCAGCATAGCAATGTGTCCCAGAACTCCCAGTAGCTCAGTAGTTAGGACACTCACACAGGATGTGGGAAGCCTATGTTAAGTGACTGCTTCAAAGTGTCTGCTCAAAATTAGGTAAAACAGAGGTTAATATTAATCCCCATCTTCTCCAATGTAAGTAAGAATTCCCCATATGGAACTGTATCACATACCTTACTGAAATCTAGGGAAATTAGATCCACTGCATTTCCTCTGCCTAATAAATCTGTTATTTTCTCAAAAAAGATCAGCTTAGTCTGGCATGACCTACCTTTTGTAAAGCCATGTTGTATTTTGTCCCAATTGCTATTAACCTTAACTACTGTCTCTTTCAATTTTATTTTTCCAACACCTTGCATACTTTGACCACCTAGGTCTCTCCTTCTGCAAGGACAAAAATCTCTCTCTTCTTTAACTGCCCCCCCCCCTTTGCATGTTAGTACAGTTTAGCCTTGTAAGGGGAATAAATATTTCAAGAGTAAGAATAATGCAATCTACTCTCAAATCCAGGCTGACCAGTTTGTAATGAGGAACGTTACTTCTAATTCCTTATTTAAAAGTTCTTTAACTGCGTAATTCCACATAAAATATAGCACTTGAAAAAATTCAGTCAGATCTTCAAGTCACAAAAAGAAACTTGGGAAGTTGTGTGCATGAACAGCAAAGGCACATGATCATTACAACTGCCACTCCTGACAGACACCATCTTAATACCAACATTGAAAGTCACAAATAGACTGTGGTATTGTAATGCAGAACATTGTAGTGCCTACTTTCAAGGGACCTAAAATATCACAGGAACAAATTGTGATCCACAAAGCCTGAGTTAGGAACCTAGGTTTTGGTACAATGAAAGGGAAGATGTAAGATCCCTAGACAACAATCCACAAAGTCAGCCCACTAAGTGGAGATCCATCAACCAGAGGGGTGTGGTTTTAAGTCCTACCCTTTCCATGGAGCTAGGCATCTAAATCCAGGCTGCAAGGAGGCACCTACCTCTGTCTGCCATGACTTTTGTTCTGCAGAAGTTGCATGACAAAGCAGCTATAACAAATCTGTAACAAAACAGCTGGGGATGGATAAAGGAAGACAACCATCTCCTTTCATAAACTTTAGCCTAGGAGATAGGGTACTCACCCAGGATATAGGAATTCCACAATTCAAGTCTCCTGCTTCATGAGGAGAAGGAATTTGAACAGAGTTTAAGCACCTCTCAGGTCCATGTCGTAACCATTAGGTACCAGAGTCATTCTAACTCACTTGCCCAATTAATATTGTATTGAAGTGAAACAACTTCATTAGGAGAGATGGAGGAAGTCCACACATCCAAATATTTCATATCCTCATGGTTAGGGCAACTCACCTGACAGGGGCTGATCCCTCCTCCTTTTGAGAAGGAAAGTAATTCATAGAGGGACAATCACATCTTGGATGAGAATCCTATCCATTAGTCTAAAGCTTTTAATAGATGTCAACCTTCTTTTGCACATCCCCCATCCTCCTAGACTATTTTATGTGAACTCACCAGAGAGGCCCAATCCAGTGGGTAGCCTCTGCACTTACCTGATCAGACTGCCACATGTGACTTGGGCAGTTGAACACCTATCTTACCTGGTTTGTGAATCCCTGTGCAGCTCAGGCAGGAGATAGTGGTGAGACAGTAGTATGTATGCAAAGACAAGAGGTAGTCACTCACCTTCTGGGTATCTAGAAAGAGACAGTAGTGTGCAACCCCATAGGTCAAAATTTAGGCACCAAGTGAGTTTAGGTGTCCCCAGGGTTAGGTGGGAGCCAAGCAGGAGTTTTGTGGAGTTCAGTGATGCCTTAAAACAGTAGTTAGATGACTAAGTACATTCATGGATTGCATCCCACCATACTATAAGCTAGATTCTCACATATGAAAGGAGCTCTTGGATCATAAACTGCTAGCTTTATTGTCACAGCTATATCTTGAGCAGTGGGTCTGGTTTTAATAAAATGAAGTCACAAGTATTTTGTCTCTTAGGGTTAAATACATTTTATTTATCTTTCCACAAGTTGGGAAAGGACATGCTCAAAACATTCCAAACCCAAAACCCAAAATCAAAATAAAGATTTTCTAGCCAGGATTTTTATCCTGAAGTCCTCCAAAGGTTATCCCTGGCACATGAAACTTAACTGATCCACTATTTAGATTCATGATGCCTATAGCTTCTGGAATTTAAATTGTCCATATTCAAATTCAGGAGAGCTATTTTTACGTGGATCTTCTCCTGTCCTTTTTTAATCCATATTCCTTAATGAGTCTGACCTCCTTCTTTCATGTGTGGAATTCCATTTGAGCATTTATTCATCATTGTATGTGGCAGACCTCAGCTGTTCCAGTGCATTACTGGTCAAGACATTGATGGAGACACATCTTTCTTTGAGGTGATGGATGGAGCATTCCTCCACAAGATTGTGCGTTGTTTGCATTTCTCTGCACTTGCAGGGTGCAGTAGCACAAAGGTTCCAATTGTGTATGTAGGAGTTAAAGCACCCAACACCAGTCCTTAGGCAGTTTAAGCAGGCCCACTCATTTCATGACAGGCTGCAGGCTATGGGTGAGGTGGAGATGGAGGCAGTTGTTGCCATCTGCAAGGGCATTATTCATTCCTTCATGGGCTCATGATCCACTCACGCCAGCTCTAGCCACTGTCTGCCTGAATGAAGGCCTGTGCCACTCTTATGAAAGGCCTATGGCTCCTGAGGCACTGAGCCAGCAGAGGCTGGAGGATCCTTTCATGAAGCAGGTGGAGTAGGCTGTTAGCTGCCTGCTTAGTTGAAGCTAGCCGTCTCAGGTGGTGAATGGGACACCAGACAGAATGGGCAGTTGGTAAGATGGTGTGGGATGTAGGCATTCGTTGATAATGTGACACCGTCTGACTCAGTAGCCTTACCTTCAAGTTATACAATTGTCTGCAAGGCTATCATATGACAAGAAATCAACCACCACTCTTTCTGCATCATAGTCATTGAACAGTCCAACCAGACAAGGCTCCTAAAAACTAGTGTCCCACAGTCAGTCTTGGCCCCTGTGCTCTTCAACCTCTATACTGCTTACATTCTGTACACCCCAGGTATGAAACTTGCATATAGCAACAACCTAGTCATTTTCTACTCCAGCAAGTTTTTGAGCACATACAACAGGTCTTAGAAAGCAACATATAAGCAATATATACCTGTGTATATACTTTGCATATATACATTGTACATGTATATTATAATACGCACAGTATATATCATCAATATCAGCTTTACCTTAACATTCAAAAAACAACTTGCTTAACCTTCCACTTGAACAACAGGGAGGCAAACAAAGAACTCATCATCTGACAACAGATCTCCCCTGCCATTCTCAAGCACCTCAACTTCCCTTGGGGTAAAGCTGGACAGAACCCTTTCCTTCTGCCATCATAACAGTGGAGTGGCAGCCTGGATCAACCTGCTGTAGAGGCTGTGTAGTTATCATTGGGGTGTGATTTTCACAAGCCTGCGCTATGCTGTTCTGGGAGTCAGAACTTGTGTATGCTCCAGCAGAATCCCGTGTGTCCACTTGGGGCAGGAGTACACATACACCTAAACTGGATAAGCCTGATTTAGACTTTCAGGATTAAATCAGAGTAATTTGCCCCATCTTTCCTGGCTAATTGTTGTTAAGACAATGCAACATTTCCCAGATATCATCATGCTCCAATGCTCATTCAATTCCCATAGAAAGTGAGAAAGGAATTAGCACAGAAAAACACTGAAGCGTAAATAGATATAAAGCAGGGGAAGAGAGACAATACAATCCTTTAGACACCGTTTGTATCATGTTCATTCATGTAACAACAACACATGCAATATAAGTTTTATAAGGTAGAAAGACTTCTTAAAGATAAGGAGGAGGAAAAAAAAATCTCTAATTTATACAACACCACTCCACAAAACAGCAGACAAGCCTGTCACAATTGCAATTATCTATTTCACCATGTTAAATTTCTTAACATCTTTCATTCATTAACATTCATTCATCAAGAATTCATTAACATTTGTGTAGAGATATATAAAAGTTCAGCTCCAATTTCTTTTAATTATATATATATATATATATATATATATATATATATATATATATAAAATAAATAAATTGGAACTGATTTTTTTTTTTATATTTTAGATATATATGGAGCTGAACTTTTATACATCTCTACACACTCTTGTTCATTCTTCCTAGTGTCTTCAGTTGGAACAAATGTCATTGCAGGCCTACAGTATTTCAAACAGCCCTTTTATAACCAGAGAAGAAAGTCTACTGTCTATTTAACTTGAATTTTGTACTGTGGTAACTTGCTAGTAGAAAATTGTGTTCTGTGAAGTTACTAACAAACACTGCACAGGAGAAGCAAAAAAGACCCATGCACCTTTAATCATTTGAAGGCACATATACCACTTCCCTCTCCTCCCCCCCTTCTCATATCTCTATATTCTTTCACTCTTCCTTCACTTTCTCTCTTCTTGGTTCCAAAGCTCTTTTCTTCCCCCATCCTCCAATCTTTCTCACACATGCGTACATTTCCTCTACAATCCATGCATGGTTTTCAACAAATGTACTTTTTCCTCCCCTCCCCTTCCCTATCTATTCTTTCCTCAACCCACTTTCTCTTGTTTTCCCTCTATTTTTGCCTGAGTTTAATTTCAGGTTGCTTCCTGTGTCAAAATAAATGCTTTGGTGCCATTTCACACCACCCTCTTCACCGCACCCCACCCCCGCACTTCTCAACCCACTTTCACCCTTTCTATGCTTCTCCTTGCCTCGTCCATCAATTTTGTTAATTCACCCCCACTTCTATTACATTTTCAAGTTACCATACTTAACTCATCCCTTTTCTTTGCTCCACTTAATTCTGTCCTCTTTCCAAATCTTTGATTCTATTTTTTCTCATTTTCTGCATTGCTTAGTTATACATCTTTTTCCTCTCACTCAATACAATTGATTCAGTTATTGGCACTCCTCCATCAATGTACTCAGCCCAGATCCACATAGATACTCAGGTGTCAATCCCCTAGATTTAAGTGCTACTGTGAACCACAACCTCCACCCCACTCAGCTGCTGCCTAACCATTTAGGCACCTCAGTTTTTACAGCAAGCGCTCCTTTATTTCTTAAATTTCTTCCTGAGGTCACATGCACTGCCGTCTCCTTTTAGATGCCTCAGTCACATGAGCATCCAGCATGATCTTCAAACCAGGAGAACGAAGTTGGGGAGGGGGGGAAATCTGTCTAATCTGCTGGTCCAATCTGATAGACATGCTCGTAGCACATTTTATCAGATTGAAACCCATTCCAAATCCAACTGGACGAGGAAGCCACATTGCCTCCCTTATAACCTTCACCCCAGTGATTAGAATGTTCACTTGAGATGCAGAAGATCCCAGTTCTCGTCTACTATTTGTCTGATGGGGAAAATGATTTAACTGATATCTCTCACCTCTCAAGAGAGTTCCTGATCACTGTGGAGTCCTTCAAACTCTCCTCTTGAAGCTGTTCCACTTTGGATAAATAAAGCTGGGTTTCTCTTCTCCCGGGGGGGGGGTGCCCTAACTACCAGCTACAGAATTATTCTCACTCATTGACTCTTGCTCAATAACTAGGTGCCTATCTCTCCCCACTCATTACAGAGGAGTGTATAGTCAGTCTAACCTATTGTTGTTCCAGCCATTTTCCATGTACCTAAAAGTTAAGCATGCAACAACTATGCCCTTCTATGAATCTGGGCCAAAGTTTCCGTCTCTGTCCCTCACCTCTTTCATTTTGTTTAAGGGAGGCCACGGAGAAAGGGCTTAAAAAACCTAAAATAAAAATTAGTTGTTTTTTTTTAATGAATTATGTGACAAATACATATACACAGAATCAGTTTATAGCAGAAATTAGAAATGCCACAGGAAACTGGAACCATGC
The DNA here is from genome assembly GCA_007922175.1 of Pelusios castaneus. Taxonomy (NCBI): domain Eukaryota; kingdom Metazoa; phylum Chordata; order Testudines; family Pelomedusidae; genus Pelusios; species Pelusios castaneus. The sequence continues at coordinate 968,950 of ML685898.1, forward strand.
GTTCCATCTTTAATCCCACCCCAAAATTGTTACCGGTTGATTAAAACTAATGGAATGTGGAACAGCAAGTGGTAGCAAATTACTTCTGTTTCTTTGTTTGTTTAATACCTCTTTATTTTGAGATAGGACAGGTAGTGAGATCCTGCAGGAATTTCAGACAATATCATAAACCTGTGAATTAAAAGATGGTCTTAAATCCTGAGTGGTGCTTCAGGCTTCAGCACTGCAATGGTATCTGTTGAAGGTGCTTGGAGCAGAGTCTGAAAAAAGAGCAAAGAACGAAACAGCAGCCACCTAAATGAAACCAGGCAGAAATATTGAGTGTGCATTAGTACATGGAGGTAATTTAGGGATTAAATTTGAAGTTGCTATTGGTGATGTTTAACCTAAAAATAGCCTGCCAATATTCAATATATTGTACTGATAAATATTGTAGGATTACACTTATTTTCTTATCACAGGTATCTAATTCATATAAGAAAATCTTGCCAAACACAATGAATCATATCCATGTGGCTATATGTATACTGATGGATAAGCAGGGGGAAAAATACAATGTAAAAAAGTAGCATTTTTCAGCTAAGATCTTCAACCAAGTTGAAATTGGAAACCAAATTGTATGAAAACACTGCAGCTGTATCCTATTTTCTTTGGTATTTTCTTCCAATGCGCACTTGCTCTGCAAACTTTTCATTGAAATCTCTCCTTAAAATAGATTTCTTTTCTTAATTCTACCACTATTAACACACTCAAATTAGTTAAGTATGTGTTTAAAGTTTTGCATACACTACAAAGTTTTGTTACGTAGCAATGTCAACTAGGAGAATGAAGAAACAATATTAAAAAATTCATTCCTTCTAGTCAATACTCCTAATCTCTCAGCACAGATACAACTATGCTGATAGAAAAGTGAATTCCAAGATCAGGGTCAATGTCTGAATCATTCTATGTTCACTGCTCAACAGCTGTTTGCCTGAGTCTTTCTTTTCTCCTTGTTATGTGACTTTCATGTGATTCTTCAGAATAACAGCCATGCTGGGATTTTTTTGGAAACAGGGGGGAGGGGAGGAGGGAAAAACAAAAACATGGGAGACCAAATGTTTGTCCCTGAAATTCACAGAAGGCAAAATCACTAAATTACATACACACATTCAGTTTCTGTTCCCCCAATTAATGAAAATATCTATATCCCATAATGTGATTAACAGTGTTTGCCATTGACTTTTCTTTTCACATTTTCCCTAAAGTCAAAAGACAAACAATTCCATTCACATTATATTATTGGATGCTTCCAGCTAATATAGTTCAGGTTTCTAGGGCGTGCATAATGTTCAATCACAATCTTGTAAGAATCTGTATTTTCTTGAATAAAGAGGTGTCCAAGTAAATTTGGCTTCAGTAGTTAACAGTGGGGAGGTGGGGGGAGCAAAACCTAATTTCATTTTTCCTGTAATAGGAGACAGCCATCTCAATCTCTCATAAATCTCATTATGATGTGTGAAAGGCTTTCATTGCCCTACAAACCCTCCAAGTATATTCTCGAACATGGAAAGTTAGTAACAAATTATTACTTTGGAAGTGACAATGCAAATAGGAAGATGCAATAGTAGCATGGGAATAACTGCTGTTACCCATGTAAGCTTCAAAACCCGTTCAGTATGAAAAAGATTGTCAGAAATCTTTTGCAAGTTCTGAGCTATTTTAATAAAACTGACTAGTTCACAGTGTTCTTCCATTATAAGTTTAAAAGAAACAGTGACATAAAATATTGTCTTATTCATTCTGCTATATCATGGACGTCCACCCTGTAAAAGCTCCTAATTCCCACTATATATTTAAAACAATGTGATTTATGGAAAAATATTTTAGAATCAAAGTTTAATTCCATAGTAAACTTACTTTTTCTTCTTGTATGGTCTCCACATACAAAGATGAGTTCACATATTAAACACCACTAAATGTGGCCTCTAAATCAGAAAATGTCAATTTCAGTTTTCAAGTCTTGTTCAACCATCTTTCTTTATAGGAATATAGTACAGTATTAGGATAGCATTGGTCTCCTTGCTATTTAGCAGAGCTAGTCAGAACATTTATATGAAAAAAAAATACCCAAAATAATTTTTAAAAATTCACAAACAAGTGGGTTTTTTTTAAAAACCAGCTTTTATTTTAAGTGTTTTTTTTTTTGTTTGTTTTTTTGTAGCATTGGGGGTAGTGTTACAAATGAACAAAGTCCTTCTTGCTGATCACTTTGAAAATCTTTAGCTGAATTAATTAATTTATCAAATATATCAAAATCTCAATCATTGTTCACAAATAATCAATGTAGAATAGTGTCATCGTTTGAAGAATTCACCTGTAAAAATGAAACCCAAAGGCATCCTAATATTGTTCCTCATGTTACCCCCAAAGCAGTAGTCTGCAAAGACAATATTATTCCCTTTAATACTGCTATCTAATAACACTGTGGTTTAAACAGTCTGAGAGCCAGGCTAATGTTCAAGTTTCAAAACCCTACCTACTCAGTCATAGGTTAGAGGTTTATTTCAGAAGTGGGTGAGCCCAGGAATGATCTTTTGCACATACTTAATTTTAAGCATGTGCTTAACTAAACATTGATGTATTGATGGATTTGTGCCTTAATGCAAACTGTAGCAAAAGCTTTTTACTTAGCAAAACTGAAAGTAGCAAGCAAAAAGATTGATCCTTTCTGACCTTAGAGTCCATGAGTCTAACCCTAATTACTCAATTCATAAATCAATATATTGTAAAATACAGCCTGAATTGCTTTTTGTGGGGTAAAAGTAGGGCACCAGTGATGTTATTTTCAGCTATGCTATTAAAGATATTCAGCAGTCGACAAACTTTTTACACAACATTTAGGCCCTATCGCAGGAATGATCTTAAGCACATACTTAATTTTAAGCATGTGCTTAACTAAACATGGGCATATTGATGAATATATGCCTTGATGCAAACTGCAGCAAAAGCTTTTTACTTAGCAACACTGAAAGCAGCAGGCAACAAGACTGGATTTGGTCTACATTTTACTGTAGTGATTGCCAACACTGCCATAACAGATAGAAGTAATGCATGAAAATTAGACAAAAATTGCCTCTCTTGCTCTAGTTACTAGTTGTAATTATAATTTCACACAGTGTTGGTGTGCAGATGCAGTGCCTGTTAGATCACATTAACTTGCATGGGAAGTGCGAGCAATCAAATCCTATTAATTTAAAAAAGGATTCTCAAAGGAGATTTTTGATTAATGTAAATTAATAGAACCTTTTTTGACAACACTAGCAAAAATAAAACAGCATTAAGATTCAGATCGAAATTCATAGGCATAAGGAAACAGCAGAGTAAAGAAGAAATATTTTGTTAAGCAAATGTTAATTTAGCATAGTCCTATTCTATTACAGTAATGATAGATATTTTTCGTTTTTAACTTAAGAGACTTTTTCTTATTGAGGGTTTTGAAATGCCAATGTCAATTAAATAGGCTTTAATTTTATACCCCAGCTCAGTGGAGGGCCTCTGTAACAACAGAATCAGTGTGGTCCCATGGCAGGGCAGAAGAAAATGCAAGGAGTCAGGGTGGGGCTCCAAAGACAATATGTACTTCAAAGCCTACTTTCCAAAGATTCTATGGTACCATACATTGAGGTATCTTTAAAGGTATAGGGGCTATAAGCAGGGAGCAAGGTGTGGGAGGCAAAGATCACATTGCTCCAGAGGTGGTCAATGGGATGTTATAAGAAAAAAACAAAAAACAATGTAGATACCTTCTGTTATAAGCCACATATTGGTCACTATCAGTGTTCAGGATCACTGTCCAAATGTGAAATCTAGAATATTCCTATTTAAATTAAGTTATTGGGGTGAACTGTAGATGTTTTTGCACTCACAATCCTATATTGCTTATCAAAACTGACTACCAATCATGCCATGGGGCAATTTCTCAAATGGGGACAGTTACTCATTAGGTTTCTGTTGCACTTTTGTGGTGGCAATTCATGGATTTTTATGCCAGAAAAGAATATCTAGTCCGACCTTCTGCATGATGCAAGATGATAGGACTTCCTTGAATTCATTCTTGTTTCACATCCCATAGCTGTAGTTGATATAGAGCACATCCTTTAGTAAAACATCCAGTCATGACTTAAGTATTTCTAGAGAGAAAGAATCAACCACAGTCCTTGGTAAATTGTTCCACTGTTAGAAGTTTGCACCATATTTCCAGTTTAACTGATCTATATGTTCTATTGTGAACTTGGTACATGTTGAAATATTTGGTGTCTCCCATGGTTATTTGCAATCAGCAATTAACAGGGGTCATGACATGAATGTATCTAACTCAAAATCCAGTGTACCCTGAGCACATTAAGAAGAGGAAAAGGACTGAGAACTCTAGGAAATGTGTATTCCTGAAGTTGGTCAATACAAAATACGGAATTTATCCCAAAATGCTCCAAGAAACCAGTCTTCCCTTATGTTATATATCCTATAGATATGGGAATTTGCTAAGTAAGACACAGGTATTAGGTAAGCCAATAATGCAATGAGTCTACAAGTCTGAAGGCTTGTAAAACAATAGCTTAGCCAAACCAAAGAACAAGACCTAAAAAAACCATTAAGTAGCTAACCAAGAATACTCCTAGATCATAAGTTCCAAAGGGGTAGCTGTGTTAGTCTAGTTCAGCAAAACAGACAAGGAGTCCCAGGCTTGGAGACTGAAGGACCATCTTGTTGAGAGGCCAGTGGATCGATGGTAGAGAGGACCTTGATGAATTTCTCTGAGATTTCAGCAATTTCCACTCCAGAATCAAACTTAGCCTAGATCGTTCCAGACGGGTGATCCACTGGATCCATCTGGACACTACAGTTCAAATAAATGATGGACACAAACACCATCCTATACCAGAAACCTATTGATCACTACAGTTACCTACATCCCTTGATGGTTCATCCAAAACACACCATATGATCCATTGTCTACAGCAAAGCCTTAAGATAAAACTGCATTTGCTTTGATCCCTCAGACAGAGACAGAAACCTCCAGGATCTCTATCAATCATTCTTAAAATTACAATACCCACCAGGAGAAGTGAAGAAACAAATTGACAGAGCCAGACAGACACCCAGAAGTCAATTTCAGGACAAACCCAAGAAGGAAAACAATAGAATGCCACTGGTCATCACCTACAGTCGCCAACTCACACCACAACAACACATCATCAAGGATCTACAACCTATCCTACAAGATGATCCCTCACCCTCCAAGCCTTGGAGGAAGACATCTCCTCATTTACAGACTGCTCCCAAACCCTAAATGGATACTCACCAGCAGCTACAGACCATACAACAGAAACAGTAAAACAGGCACATATCCCTGCAACAAACCCCACTGCCAACTCTGCCTTCATATCAACACTGATGACATCATCATAGGACCTAATCAAAACAGCTACCCCATCAGAGGCTCATTCACCTGATCATCCACCAATGTGATGTATGTCATCATGTGCCAACAATGCCCCTCCATCTTATATATCAGACAAATTGGACTGTCTCTGCACAAAAGAATAAATGGACACAAATCTGACATCAGAAATAAGAACATTTAAAAACCAATAGGAAATCACTTTAATTTCCCTGGTCTTTCAGTAATGGATTTATGTGTATGTATCCTTAAACACATTTACTTTAGATCAAGGCTTCAAAGAGAGACTTGAGAGATAGAATTCATATACAGATTTGATGCCATTAATTTGGGGATAAATATAGACATGAATTGGCTTTCCCACTAAAAACATTAGACTTTAAAAGTACCATGGGTCTCCTCCTTTGTTTTTCATTACCACAGTGAGTCTCACCTCACTCAGTTTCACTACTTTCTGATATGTTGTCTTTGAATATATACAACATGTCTGATTTGCGGAAGTAATCTGACCTGATGCAGTGAAATGTAATCACAAGATTTATCTTCCCCTCTCTCTCTTGCTGTAAGTCATGCATAAAACCATGAACAAGACACCCACTGCAAAGTACATTGGACCATTTCCTTTTGCCTTAAGTCCAGCAACAAGAAGTTCCTTTAATGGGCCCCACCCTTCATAGCACCTCATTCACAGGTGTTGTCTTTAGTCAAAGCAGCCCCAGATTCTAAAGGTGCAGCTGCAGAGGTCACCTTTCACCCTGGTTGATGGTGGAGGAAAAGAAGGCATCTTACTCACTCTGCTATCCAGCTGCCCTGTCAGACAACCCATTGGTCATTCTGCCAGCTGCTCCTTTGTGAGTGAGACAATTGGCAAGCTACCAAAACATCTTCTATAACCATAGATACCAGTCACTCTTTATATGGACCATATATTAAAAATGAAAAACAGAAGCAGCGAATGCAGGGTCACTCTAGCAGGCTTATTCAGGTAGTTGGGACTTATTTTAGAACAAGCAGCAGTAGTGTGATCAGAAAAACATTGATAGAGTTGTTTTTGCATGACCAATAAGAGAGAATAATCCTCTTAATGGCTGGAGCATTCAGGTTATTGACTTTTGCATTTTGTTACCTGGGTGGATTTATTTGTGGTCATTGTCTCTGGTGGACATTTTGTTTTGTGTAAGCTCGATTTCCAAGGAAAGGGAAGATGTAACGGTATTCAGGAATAAGGATCAGTTGCTCACCAGTGCTTCTGCCTTGCAAACCTTTATTATAATCAATAGATCTATTGGTCTAATGCAGTTCCAGACATACCATTATGCAAGGAACCCTGCGGCTCATTGAATCATAGAAGATTAGGGTTGGAAGGGACCGCCTAAGGTCACTTTAGTCCAACCCCCTGCTGAATTCTGAACTTCCCAGCAGGCAAAATGTGTGCAACCCCAGCATGAGCTCTTCAAAGCAGGAAAGCACTTATTCTGCCTAAAAGAAAACCCTTTATCACCATCAGAGGAAAAGGTAGATCTCTAAGTCCTTACGCAGTGCCTAGTGTTTAACTGTCCTTTCCTCGAAGGAGAAGACAAATGACGATGCAACTATAATCTGGAAAACTGACAAAGTGGGAGCCATTTTAAGAATGAAGTGTTAGCTGAACAATTCAAAAAAGTCACATTTACGGTTTACCAAACATAACACTGTTACTGTTGTCATTGCTTTGAAGCTGCAGCTGCTGACAAAAGCTAGAGGTTTCTCTTTGCAGCCTCAAGCTATCATTATTATACAAGAGAAAAACATTTTAAGGCTATCCTGATCTATTAATTTTGTTTTAAAATATGCAGTTTTCCACACTTCCAATTTAACACACCAGTATTCATTTATCACTGTAGGGCATCATGGACAGCTGCAAAGTGAAGATTCAACTGGATATTGGCAGGCTCACACAGCAATGTAATGTTGCCCTGGGATACAACTACAGTTTAATTTTGCCTGACGAGTAAACACTGTAGAGTTGGAGTGTTTGCCGGTCATTGTTGTTGATCTTTTAAGCAATACTAATGCAAATCCTTCTTTTATCATAACCCTTTTTCTTCTTTTATATGGGCATTTCACCTTCAATTAGAAGTAGCCACTACTAACTAACTCACTTCCTGGCCTTGCCATTTTCTTTTGGTGGGCATTGAACTTCTAAACTTTTCTTTGCAGAAAGAAAGCTTTCAAGTCTTTCACGGCTTCTGTCAGGCTGCATATACCTTCTGTGCTAGTCACATGGCAGATCACAATTTTCAAAGGTTTTCTACTTCATTCCTCCTATGCTGTCTAACATTCTTATTTCTATATGTGAGATGAACAACCACGGGACCAGGAAGGAGACAGGGCAGAGCAAATGTAACAACAAAGGCCCTAGGAACAACCAATTAATGACTTAGATTATTTTAAAAGGTTTTTAAACGTTATGGACCGGAAGATGTAATGAACCCATCTTTATATTGTACATTCTGTATTGACAATGACCTTTTCTGATCTATGGAAGATTTACTTACGTGTAGGGTGTATTTGCAACAGGAACTGGAGGGCAGGGAAAGGGGGGTGAGTCTCAGGATGATGAGACATACTTATGCTAGCACTTATGGAAAAAAAAGTGTGTAACCATAGTAGCAGGGCCAACAGTTCAGATTAGCTGCCCAAGTACATATCCACGAAGCTCTGGGAGATTTCTACTCTGGGCAACTAGCCCCTCACACTAGAAGTTCAGGAAGTTTAAGTGGCAGTGAGACTATTCACACTTTATGAGAGCTAGCACAAATATGCAGAGGTGCAGAACAACTTTATAGTGTGCAGTGCTGATGATGGAAACCCTCAAAACCAAATATTTGGTGTTCATAATTACTAGCTCAAGTCAGTGGGTGCAGCAGTAACTCAGTTCCAGTACCACTGTGAATACATCTCTGTAGCAGTGCACAATTGTCCCTATGCCTCTTTCCACAAACAGCATGGTTTCCTTGTTGGTGCAGAAACATATGCCCTTTATTTACAGTCAATAAACCCACATTCCATAGAGAGGTCAGCCCTTCTGGCTCTGGGGGCTGAGCTCCTTACCTTTGCTTGCTCTGCCACAAACTGGCTGCAAACTTGTCTCTGGCCACACACTTCTCCTGTGCTTTTGCCCCAGCCAGCTTATATAGCTCAGCTGCTGGGGAGCGTAGCTTTTCTTAATGGGCCCTTTGCTCTTTCCTGGCCTAGCTTTACTCAGCCACCTTACCTGTGGGCCCTGTGGACTGGTTCCTCTTACAGCTGGGGTGAGGTTAGTTCTGCCCCAGTCTGCTATTGTCTTCTAGAGTTGGGAAAGACACCTGCAGTTCCAAGTGCTGACATACTGATTTTGTTTAATATTTAAGGGCCCAGTGTGGCATCTTTGTACATGCTGAATATCACTTACTCAAATGAGCAAGCATTAAGATATCTGGCATTCTTACGTGCGACTAAGTGTGAACCTAGCACTGATTTGGTAGGAATGCTCAATTTGTTTTCTAGCTAAGCCTCCTCTGGGGCTTTAAAGGTTGTGAACTTCAATCTTATGCATGCTGTCTTTATACAGAACGTTAATACAGTGGCATCTGGGTGTGGGAAAACAGATAATTGTATGGTCATAACACATCCAGATGAATTATGAGTTTGCAAACTTAATGAACTTGATCACCACAGGAATTTTCTTTTGAAAAGGGAGATAGATGCCTTAATTGTGAAAAAGAGCCTGGGTTACTAGGAATTCTCTCATCCATTTCTGTCTGAAGATCACTTAAAGATTTTTAAACTCTTTAAAATGGATGATCCTCCTGGCACTTGTACATCCTTCCGCCCTATCCCTCCAATTATCTGTATATTACAAGGCATCATATTACAGGGGGTGTCATTAACAGGTCATTCAGCATTTGTAAAATATTTACAGTTCCTCACAATATAGTTATTTCTCATTCCAAGCACAAGGGATACCAAAGACAAGGTAAATATTGCAATGCTGTTATTTCTTTCTTTTTTTTTTTTTTTTTTAAATGGCATCAACTGTCATGTTTGAGGATTGCATATTCTTGCAGATATAGGTATCAACATACTTAAAAATAAAACTGCTACTATAATATACCCATGTGCAGCTTTTCCTGCATTCTTGTATATTGTTCCACTCATGAAATATATTGTTCTGTGTGTGGTAAAATGCAGCATAAATATTTCCCACTGTAGTTTCAATTTATTCATGCAAACATACACCATTTGTTTGATATCCTAGAATGAAGTATAGCCTCTCAGAAGCTGAAGCAATGACAAAACCATGGCCTACCCTACAGGGCCATCCTTGGGGGGGAGAGAGGAGGGCATGCGAATGGGGCAATCGCCCCGGGCCCTGCAGTTACATGGGCCCCGTGCTGTCCCACTCCTAATGGGGCAGTGCGGGGCCCACGCAGCGGCCCAATGGCCATGCTTCTCTCCAGTCCCAGCTGCCTTCAGCAGCAGGCCAATGGCAGCGGGGCGGGGCGAGAGCACTTTGCTCGGCCCCTGGCCCGGCCCTCCCCTCCCCCAGGGCAGAGCAGCTGGCCGGCCCAGGGGCGAGGCAAGCGGGTACACGGGCCGGGCCAGGCGGCAGCCGACACAAAGCAGGCCTGCTCTGGGCCAGCCTGGCCTGTCCCAGCCCCACACAAGGTTCCTGGCTACGGCCAGGGTGGGGCCAGCCCCTGCCAGCAGTGTGGCCCCAGCCGGCTCTGGATCCCGGCAGTGGCTGAGCCCCGGCGGTGGCCTTGGGGCCTCGGCCGGGGCCAGATCCCATTCCCCGGGAGGCAACAATTTAAATGTGTTTCATAGATTTCAAATGTTTTGATGAATGGCAAAGTTTACATGAGCTCTGTGAAAATAAACTTTTTTTTTTTTTTGGTGAACTAAAAAAAGAGTTTTGGGTTAGCCCAAAAAGAGCATTTTTCAATTTCAATTTTCCGTTTTCTTTCAATGCAAGAAGAGGGTTTTTTCATGCTTGACATAAAACAAATCATTTTGATTAACTTGAAGATTTTAAATTTTGTAAAAATAAAATAATTTAGTTAAAATTAAAAATAATCTAAGGTTTTCTTTCAAAAGTGGAAAAGAGTTTTGACTTTGTTACTTTTTCTCTGACAGACCATTTGGTAAAATTTGACTTGAATTTGCAAAATGTCTCAGTGAACCTGAATATACATTTTTCTACTATGGTTAGTCTGAAAAATTTCTTCCAGGACCAATTCACATATAACAAGTAGGTTGTACAATGAAAAAAATCAGAAGGTTTATCAGTACCAGAGGAAAATGTGAGTAAAGCATCTCACAGAATTTCAGTTTGGAAAAGAGAAAGACAGAATTGCATGCGAACGATTTGTGGATATTGGTGCAAGTCATCATGTCTCTGTAGCTAGAGTATGGGATAACACTCTCTTTTTACTGTTTAAATCAGTCTCCCTATAATGTGGAAAAACAAGCAGTAATAGCTGACATCAGTACAACTAATCACATGCTTAAAGATACATATATGCTTAATCGCTTTTCAGGACTGGAGCAAAACTGGTCATTTTTTCCTGCAGCATCTCTAGTTGGCATTCTTATCCAGTTAATTCACTTGGCATTCCCTGATCCCCAAAAAGGGCACATCTCTGTTTTGAAAACTAGGATATCACTGTCATCTGAGATGGCAGTAAGATTAATAAGTCTCTTTGCTCTCACTAAAACCACAATCCTTCCATATTACTATGCCAAGCAGTCTGTGATGGCATGTTATTATATCGTTACATATATTGTCTTTAGCAATACATGAAACATTTTATTAATATAAACAAGATCAAACTTCACATTAAAGTCATCCACTCAGAAAAGAAAGAAAGAAAGAAAGAAAGACTCTTTTAGTGTGTAATGTATACTGACATGATACATTTACCTAAGTGACTTATGGAAAAGATTTATGGTATATTTACTTTAGCAATCTTAAAATATGACAATATATACTGCATAAAATACTACAAATCTTTAAGTGATGCCTTATGAGACATAACCTGCATATATGAAAGATGTATATATTACATTATACCGCTTGTTAAAATATAGTGTATATTCATCATGCTTAATGTTCAACTAAAATTGTTCTCTCGGCCTGGAAAATTAATAAAGAACAGATTAAAAAAAATAACTTTGGATATTGGCTAGAATATACCCTATGTATCAAATTATGATTTCAGAGTCAATCAAGTTGCTCTAATGTTATCAAGATCAGAATCTTGCCTCCTATGCCTCATTCTTGCAGTATTCATGACTATCCAGACAACACAATATTATTGATGGCACTGATTTAAAATACAAAATATTTGCAGGACTCCGGTTAGTTCAATCCAGTAGAACATACAGTCTAACTGTCCTATAAAATCAGAAGTTATATGAGTAGAATGCATTTTGCCAAACAGTAACATAGCAGTTGTGTGGGACAGTGTCTAGAAACAAAATATATCTTAGTCCAGGGATCAGCAATCCTGGCAAGCATGTCAAAGGTGGCACGTGCACTCATTCAAAGCAGCTCACAGGGTTCCTGGCCCTGTGGTGCTGTGGCTGCTCCTCCCTGCTGGCCCCGCCTCCCAGCAGGGCGTGGGGCTACAAGGCCGTGCACGCACTGCAGCACCTGTCCTCCCGCCCCTGTCCCCTGTTAGCCCCACCCATGGCACCTGCTGAAGGTTGTGGGTGGGGGGGCTGGGGGGGGGGGGGGGGGCAGCAAAGGTTGCTGACCTCTGCCTTAGTATACATCTCCAGGTCATGTAAATCATGGTAGCTTCATTGACTTCAATAAAACTGCTGATTTTCATCAGCTGAAGATCTGCCCTACTCTTTTTTTCCTCTGTGTGGCTTTGAAGAGACTGCTCCTGAATTCTGAGGCATCACTCCCTTTAATGCAGGTAGAGATCCATGAACAAATATGTTAAAACATTGTGAGGTTGAAGAATGTGCTTTTCTAACTAAATTTTATGGTATTATGCATCAAATAACTTTATCGGGATAAGGCAAAAAACAAACAATATTTCATCATTGATCTCAGCTTATCATGAATAGTGAGGAGGCTGGATAAACAAATGTGTTTCGGGCTTGTACAAAACCCTAATAGTCTAATGGAAGTCTTTCCATTGGCTGCAATGAGCTTTAGATCGGAACCTTTATTAAAAAGGAACATTTCAGTTACAAGGTAGTTTGTTAACTATACGGGTTTTGGAGTCTCCCACTATTTTTAGTGGATTACACAACTAGTTCAAATCCTATCTCACAGGTTAATTTAAAAAGTAAATGTGTTTGTTTTATAATAGATTCAAGGAAACAGGTAGGAGTGTTTGTTTGTTTGTTTGTTTGTTTGTTTGTTTGTTTGAAGCTAAAAATGGCGTCATTCATTAGGGGAGAAGAAACTTTCTAAGAAGCTAGGCTGACCATGTATATGTACACAGTATATTTTTATTGGTGTTCTCTCTTGCCTCTATTGTCATCTTTGGCTATGTCTACACTGGCAAGTTAGTTCAAATTAAGGAAGCCCTTAATTCGAACTAACTAAAGCCATGGCTACACTAGGCTTTAATTAGTTCGAATTAAGGGCTTCCTTGACTCGAACTAATAAATTTGAATATGCTATTTGAACTAAGGGTTAATTCAAACTAGTTAGTTCGAATTAACCAATAGGGCCATGTTAGTTCTAACTAATTGCTTAGTTCAAACTAACCGGCCCATTGAATTCAATGCAATTCACTAATTCGAACTAAGCAAGTGCCATAAATGGCACTTGCTTAGTTCAAACTAAATTTTTCTAGTTCAAATTAAGTTAATTCAAACTAACTAAAATTAGTTCAAATTAGTTAGTTTGAATTAACTAATTCAAACAAACTTTAGTAAGTGTAGACATAGCCTT
>ML685898.1:982731-1047791 GCA_007922175.1 Pelusios castaneus
GAAGTGGGTTATAGCCCACGAAAGCTTATGCTGAAGAAAATCTGTTAGTCTATAAGGTGCCACAGGACTCTCGTTGGTTTATTTATATATATATATATATATATACATACACACACAGGGCAAACATGCTATGTCAGTTTAAAGGGAAACTGAAGATGAGTTGACAGAGAGCCTTCAATTATTGGAAACTCGAGTTAAACCCAGATGTTATATTCTATGAATTATATAATTATGTCATTACCTCTCTTGGAAATATTGCAAGTGAAAGGGCAACTTCAAAGTCACAGCCAATAACTCTTCTGGCCAGCTGGCAGCCCCAAAGTGTTGCCTGTTTTCTAATACTATTGCACCTATTTTATCTTGATTTAACCAGGCAAGGAGAAAGACTCAGGAGTCATCATGAATAGTTCAATGAAAATGACTGTCCCAATGTTCACCAGCTACTGAAAAAGCAAATGGGATGTCTGGTTATATTAATAAATGTAATATAACTATATGGTGTTTTGTATGGTGTTATATTCTGTCTTGGACTGCTATTTCAGTTTCTGATACTCAATCTTAAAAGATTTTTAAACCAGTTTCTCATTACAACTTAATTGTTTTGCACAGTCAGGTGGCAAAAATTCCAAAGGGGTAGCAGTGTCGGTCTAGTTCAGCAAAACAAACAAGGAGTCTGGTGGCACTTTTAAAGACTAAAATTTATTTATCACATGAGCTTTCATGGGAGAAAATCCCACTTTGTCAGACACTTGAAGATGGAGAAATTACAGAACAGGAGGAAAATAAATGCAGGGAAGTATAAGTCAAAGGATCAGGTTAGACTGCTACAGCAAATCAAAGCAGTTGTTTAGATTCAAACAGTGGAGAACAGCATGTTAGAGAGAGGTGAGCTAAAATCACCTGTTGTAATAAGAAAAGAACCCAAAATCCCTATTTAACCCTAAGGCAATGGTGTCAAATCTGCATATGAATAACAATTCTGCAGTTTCTCTTTGAAACTTTGATTTGTCATCCATTTGTCTAAGTATGGCTATTAACCTATCAATGGAGTGAGTAGGGAAATTGAAATATTCCCATATTGATTTTTGAATGTTATTTCTGTTGTCAGATTTATTTCCATTTATACTTTTTGTGCAGAGACTTTCCTGTTTGTCCAATGCAGAAGGCAGAGGAGCATTTCCGGCACATTATGACATAAATCACATTGGAGGACAAGCAGGTGAATGAGCACTGGATGGAGTAGCTGGTTTTAGTAGGTCCTGCAGATATGTGGGCAGAGTTGGCAAAGAGGTTTGTTGCAGGGATATGTGCCAGTTTTAACATTTTTGTTCGATCTGTAGTTGCTGGTGTACCTGCTTAAGATTGGGGGGGCTCTCTGTAAGTGAGTTGAGGTCTGTCTCTGGTGTATAAATAAACACAAATATGACATCAGAAACAGCAAAAGTCAAAAACTAATTGGAGAACATTTGGGTAAATGGGGATTTTTTTTCTTTTCTTATTACTACAGGTGATTTTAGCTCACCTCCCTCCAAAATGCTGTTCTCCCCTGTTTGAATCTAAACTGTTTTGATTTTCTGTAACAGTCTAACCTGATCCTATGACTTACACTTTCCTGCATTTATTTTCCTCCCATTCTGTAAGTTCTCCATCTTCAAGCCTCTGACAAAGAGCGATTTTTCTCCCACAAAGGCTCATGTGATAAATAAATGTCTTAGTCTTTAAAGGTGCCACAAGATTCCTTGTTTGTTTACATGGAAAAAAGAAATCAGATTCTGACTTGAACTGATCCTCTGAGAATTCCACAAAGCAAAGAAGATGCATCAAGGGGGAGAGATGGTGGGGACAGAGATATTACTACTTTGCTATGCCCATCCTCAGTTTGCATATGGTGCCTTTGAAACCAGGTACTGCTAATTAAACATAGAAAAGTAAAGAAGCTTCTCCAAATCATGCTGGGGAGGGAACAGCTTGGCAGTATGACTCAGGAAAGATTGCAGTCGACTGCAGCAGGCTTGAATCATGCCCTTTTGGCTTAGGTTTGGACTACACGTGCAATGTAAGTGAATATATCTTTATCAGTCAGGGGTATAAAAAAATCCACAAGAGCAAACTCCATTTCACTTAATAATACCTAAATGAACACTAACAGCACCACTGACGTCAATGGAGCTCCATGTGGGGCCGAGGTGCAGTTCTATGGATCCTATGAGAGAACGTAGTCCTGAGTCAGGACTCTGGGAGTTATTGCCCAGTATTTCTGTTAAAACTTCATGGCAAGCAAACGTCCAGTGTCATCAATCTCTTAGCAGTCCCATTGTCTTCATTCAAGCAGTGTTACCAAGTCTTCATTACCTTCACAGACGGGGATGTTATTTCTACAGTGCTGTTGGGTCGGAGGTCTTAGAAATGTATCTCTGATCACCCAGAAAAAATAGAAAGATGCTTTTGACCTTGTGTGCAGCACTGAATACTTACCAGATACATGCTAAAATTTCAGTGCAGTGCACCAGGAATCCAGTTGTTGACTCTTCTGTTCAGCACAACAGGAGTTAAAATATTTAATTACACTGAAGGTGCACCCTTTCCACTGAAATCTTCTTAACAATCCTTAAACAAACACATACAATTAGTATCCCATTGAGATGTGTCTGGATACTTAACCCTAATGGGAGGGGAAATATTATTTTAAGATAATCCTTTTAACCATTCTGTATAAAATCCTAGTACTTGAAGTTGTCTCCAAAGACACTGTAGAGGAAAAATATTCTCTACATGGCATTTTACAATTAATTCTCGTCTCCTTGAACTAAACACAAACAATCTGACAGCCATGGTTTATGCAAATGTGTTCCGCACTTCTTTGAAGTAGCTATTTTTAAAGGCAGATATCATCTCTGCTTGGGGCTGAGACTGTTGAAATGATTTTTATTTGTTTCAGTAAAAAGATGCTAGAAGTTATTTTCTAGATGGCTTATTCCATTAGATGTATTTATTCTGAGAAAGTACTGAAATGCTAACAATAGAGTGCTGGAATTATACTTCTTGGTTTAGGATCCGAGTCCAACCAGAAGTTCTAAATAAGATGAGGCTTGTATCTGATGTTAGCAGAGAATTACATATTATTTAAACATCAAGGCAACTTGGTGCAGCTTGTCCAAGCCTCCCCCTCGGAAGAGTCAGAAAGAAAAGCCTAGAAAGATCCAATTAGAATCATCTGTACAGGAACTGCCACCTCCGTTAAAAAGTGTTTGGTTTTTGTTTAGTTTTGTTTGTTTTTAAACTAAAAATACAGAGAAAAATTAGTCTTTCCCTAGGTGGGTCCAGTTTTCTACTTGATTAAAAAGGAGCTTGATGCAACTCATCCAGAAACATAATGAAAGGTTTAAAACATATGATTTACTAACAAAACTAAGGCCACATTTCCTGTGTTGTATTTGGAGCAAAAGTCAAAAAGAGAATGCAGAGACCTATTCTACAGCAAAAAAACTGAGGGCTGATCTGTACTAGAAGCACAACAGTGGCACAGTTGCTGTACCACATCTGGTAAAGACGTATGCCAAGAAAAGAGCATTCTCCCCTCAGCATAATTACTCCATCTCCGTGACAGGTGGAAGTTATTGTCCTTTGGAAAGCCTCTCCGACTGACACAGCACTGGTATGAGGTCTCAGTTGAGGTCACCGTAAGTTGTGTCACTCCCAGGAATGTCTTTTTCACATCCCTCAGCGCTGTAAGTTAGATTGACTTAAGCAGTAGGGTAGACTTACCCTCCGTGATAGTTTTGTGGTTAGAGCATTTGTCTGGGATGCAGGAGATATGGATTCAACTTCTACTTCTGCTACAGACTTTATGTGGCTATGTCTACGCTTGTAAATTTAGGTCGACTTTAGCTAAGTCGACTTAGCATGTCTATACCTAAATTTAAAGTCAACTTTGGGAGGAACTTACAAAGTTGACCTAGAGCATCCACACTGGATGCCTAGGGCGACTTCTAGGGGCTGGGGGGACCTAGGGCAGGTCCACGGGGGCAGGAGGGACACCCCTTGCCCAGTGCCAGGGGGCTCAGCCTTTGCCCCATTGTACCAGGGTACAACGGGGCAAAGGGGGACAAGGACCCTGGCAGCGCATAGGGACAGGGTGGTCAGGGCTCTGTCCTGCCCTGTGGGGGGGGCATGCCAGGAGGCATGCAGCAGGGAGGGCAGTGGTGGAGTCCTGGAGTAGCCCTAAGTCGAGTTAGGGCTACTCCAGGTCTAAACTGGCCTAAGTCGACTTTAAAAAGTCGACTTTAGGCTTAAGTCGAATTAAAATGAGGTTTAATAAAGTCGACTTAATTTCCATTCAGTCGACTTTATTTTCCTTAAGTTGACTTAAGGAACTTGCTTAAGTCAACTTAAGGAAAGTGTGTGTAGATGCAGGGTAAATTAAGTCGACTTAAGCAAGCTTAAGTTGACTTAATTTACAAGTGTAGATGCAGCCTGTGTGACATAGTCCAAGATGTTCATTGCCCTGTGCCTCATCCATCAGAGGGATAATACTGTCCTTCTGAGACTTTTTGTCTATTTAGATTATGAGCTCTTTGAGAAAGAAATGTTAATTCTGTGTATAGGGTAACACATACACAATGGGATCCTGATCTCATTTGAATCCTGCTGTGATTAAAAAAAAGAAAAAGAAAAGTGATTAATTTTACTACATAAGAGAAAGCCAGAGCATTCTGTGAGCACTGGAGACCAGTTCAGGCTGCTTCTTGCAGAAAGCCTATAGAGTGCTTTTGTATTACAAGCATTAATGTACATTACCAGAACAAAAACATTGAGAGTCCTGTGGCACCTTAAAGACTAACACATTTCTTTGGGCATAAGCTTTTGTGGGCTCCAACCCACTATGCATCTGATGAAATGGAGCCCATGAAAGCTTATGCCCAAAGAAATTTGTTAGTCTTTAAGGTGCCACAGGACTCTTGTTGTTTTTGCTGTACACAGACTAACACCGATATCCCTCTGGAGCTTATTACCAGAACAAAGGATCATTGGATGACCAGTGGCCTTGATCACAGGAAACTGTTACCTAGCAAACTCTTAGAGCTAGCTTTTTGCAATTAAACCTGTTTGTGGATGCTGCATACACTGCTCCCTGACCTAAAAACTCATCACCATAAAAAAAGCCAATTTTTGTCAAAAGGTACCAGAGAATTGCATCAAATATAAATATGTTTTTTCCCCACTGTTCGTTATCAGCCATAGTTCAAACAGAAAAGCTGGAGTAAGCATTTCAGTAGTGGAGACAGAGGAAGCATACAATAAGCTTATAGGGTCATATTCTTCTTTTTCAGTGGTGAATACACTGAAATATTTTTAAAACTGCCACATGCAAGTTGAGAGAAGAATGTCACAAAAAGTCTGAAGGAGGAAAAAAGGAAGAAGTAGAATCTGCCACCTAATTACTGGCAAACTAGCCCATTTGGTCACAAACATAATCAGCACCATACCAACATTTATCACAATGGTATAAAAACAAACACCCTCTGCTCCACTCCCCCAACACACACATTTGTACCCATAGCTTAGAATACAAAATAACTGTGCTAATGCTGTGATTTCTGATGGCACTTCTTGTGTGTGTGTACTAATTTAATGCTTGAAAAATATGTGACATTGACATCTCTGGAAACTAGGTCTAGTGTGTAGCAATTTCCTGCATGCGCTTGGGAGATCTTATCGGATAAAGGTTAAGTAACTTTTGGGGGTAACTGTGTTAAATTCAAAGTTTTTGCATTCTTGTGGACAAGAATACAGTGCTCATGTATCCTCTCCTGGGGGATACCTTATCTGAGGCCAGGCAATTCAAAGGACTATACAGAAAATATGCCGGAAAACAAGGAATTTTGGGGACAAATCAGTGTAAAGTGGATTTGCAGGGGAATGCTTAGGGAGAAATTAATACAAATTCCCCCACCTCTAGTAATGCAAAACCCAGGCTTTTGAAGCTCTGCCCAGAGGAGTGCATAACTGTCTGTTGATTGCGTGGTTCTGGACTCAACCTGTATGAAGAAACAGCTGAATAGCTCAGAACTGTGTTCTGGTAATGAATCTGGGACAGCTACGAAGTTGTATCCACAGTGAAAACCCAGTTGTGGGTTTAGAAGAGCTGATTCCCACCCGAGCCCTTAAGTGGGAGTTAGGGGTGACCCATGGTAAGCTTTTTAGCATGCATGTCACTTATTGTTTCCAACATATTTCCTCTCTAATACATACACTTTAAGAATAAGTGTGCTTGTTTAGAAAGTTATGTGGTAATTTATAATTGCAGGTAATTACATACATAGAAAATTCCCGTTACATATGGCACTGAGCAAGTATTATATTATGACTAAATTGTAGCACCACCCTAGTGAGGATACAAAGTGGTGATTTGTACATTCAAAATCTTATAGCGTCAGGTTACCCAGCCCACAAGCCAGTCAGTCCCTTCCCTTGTCTGCTCATGAGATTTATGAGTTTCTTCCAATTTCCTAGTTTGTCTTTTTCTCCCACCCCACCCTCCACCCCCAACCTCCAAACAGTGTTGGTTAGCTTCATGGGAGCTATTTCTATATCCCACAAAATTGATTGAGTGTGTCAAAGGTTCAGTGCACAAAGGCTGTAAAAATCACAGGAACTACAGGATACCTTTCAAGTGGGATCTGCTATATTATTTTTTCATACCAGTGGACAAAAATTGATATTGTGAGCATACCTGAAATTGAGGCAACAGATTTATTTGCTTTTGGATTTTTTAAAATCCAAAAATCAAATTGGCATATTTTCCCAAACACAAAGAGCAGATGTTGTTTTTTCAATCTACCTCATTTATTTCAGAATAAGGAAAAGAAAATTAAGGAAATAGATATAAAGTCTCAGGGAGCAGGAAAGAGAAAGAAAACATTAAAGTTACTCTGCTGTATTATGCATTTTCAGATCCTTTAGCTACACTGCAAAGAAAAAAAAACAGGAGAAATGATAGGATACTAGAATGCTTTTTAATGCAGCAGACAGATGCATAACAAGATGTATAGACTGGGACTTGAAGCCAGCAAAACTCAAAAATAAGACATTTTCATAATTAAGTATTGGACAAGCTGCCCCAGTTTCAGGATAACTGTACATTCCGAATGGTTAGCTCACTACCAAAAGTGATTGTTCTGTTCACACATTTATCAACAGGTGTGAATAGGCCTCATCTGCTCTCTGAACTGGCTTCTCTAACACTTGCCCTCCTCCATCCTGGCATGTGTATATATACCTCTCCACTGTGATTTCCACTTCATGCATCTGATGAAGGGGGGAATAGCCCACGAAAGCTTATGACGAAGAAAATGTGTTAGTCTATAAGGTGCCACAGGACTCTCGTAGTTTTTGCTGTACACAGACTAACACAGTTACTCCTCTGGAAATGTCTAAGGTGTTTCTAGAACACACTGGCTATGTCTACATTTGTTAATTTAAGTTGACTTTAACTAAGTCGACTTAGTGTGTCTACACTTAAAATTAAAGTCGACTTAAAGGGGAACTTACAAAGTCGACTTAGAGCGTGCACACTGGATGCTCTAGGTAGACTTTGTGGGGCTAGGAGGAATGCCTGTTATACAGGAGGGTGTGAACAACCATTGTCTCCTTAATGGCTCATCAGGTTTCTCCCTTTGGCCCATTGTAGGTGAGAGCTTCCTTAACATTAAGGAGACAATGGTTGTTCACACCCTCCTGTCTAACAGGCATTCCTCCAGAATGACACAAAGCCAAAGTCTGCTTTTCTGAAGTCCAGGGTGTGTGTTCTGCTTCTTTCCTTCCTTCCATTGATCAGGATCCTGAACTCTACCATCTCATGGTCGCTGCTGCCCAGGTTGCCATTTACTTCTACTTCCCCGATCAATTCTTCTCTGTTTGTGAGCAATAGGTCTAGAGGTGCAAGGCCCCTAGTTGGTTCCTCCAGCATTTGTACTAGGAAGTTGTCTTCAATATTCTCCAAAAACTTATCTGAAGGGGAAAGGTGTCCAAGACAGCTGGCTGTATTTTAAAGAAACCCTGTTAAAGGCACAGGAAGATAACATTCCGATGTGCAGAAAGAACAGCAAATGTGGACGGCGACCAGCGTGGCTTAGCAGGGAACTCTGCGGGGAGCTGAAAAATAAAAGGGAAGCTTACAAGAAGTGGAAGCTTGGACAGATGATAAGGGAGGCGTATAAAGATATTGCTCGGGACTGCAGGGATCAAATCAGAAAGGCCAAAGGACAATTGGAGTTGCAGCTAACAAGAGATGTGAAGGATAACAGAAAGGGGTTCTATAAGTATATCAGCAACAAGAAAAGGATCAGAGGTGGTGTAGGTCCCTTACTGAATGGGGCAGGCATCCTCGTGGAGGATGATGCGGAAAAGGCTGAAGTACTCAATGCTTTTTTTACTTCAGTCTTCACAGGGCGGGCCATCTCCCAGGCTACTACACGGGGTAACGCGGACTGGAGAGAAGAGTGGCCCTCGGTGATGGAAAGTCAGGTTAGGGAACACTTAATGAAATTGGATGTGCACAAGTCCATGGGGCCAGATGAACTGCATCCGAGGGTGCTGAGGGAGTTGGGGGAAGTGATTGCAGAGCCGCTGGCCATTATCTTTGAGAACTCGTGGCGAACGGGGGTGGTCCCGGAGGATTGGAAAAAGGCAAATATAGTACCTATCTTTAAGAAAGGGAAAAAGGAGGATCCGGGGAACTACAGACCGGTCAGCCTCACCTCAATCCCTGGGAAAATCATGGAGCAGGTCCTCAAGGAATCCATCCTGAAACACTTGGAGGAAAATAGAGTGATCAGGAACAGGCAACATGGATTCACCAAGGGCAAATCGTGCCTGACCAACCTGATTTCCTTCTATGATGAGATGACTGGATTTGTGGATGCGGGAAGAGCCGTTGACGAGATATACCTTGACTTTAGCAAGGCTTTTGATACGGTTTCCCACTGCATTCTCATTGGCAAGTTAAGGAAGTATGGGTTGGACGAGTGGACCGTAAGGTGGATCGAAAACTGGTTAGATCAACGGGCTCAGCGGGTAGGAATCAATGGCTCGATGTCTGGTTGGCAACCGGT
The DNA here is from genome assembly GCA_007922175.1 of Pelusios castaneus. Classification (NCBI taxonomy): domain Eukaryota; kingdom Metazoa; phylum Chordata; order Testudines; family Pelomedusidae; genus Pelusios; species Pelusios castaneus. The sequence goes on from ML685898.1 coordinate 991,845, forward strand.
AACGAGTGGAGTGCCCCAGGGGTCGGTCCTGGGGCCGGTTCTATTCAACATCTTCATTAATGATCTTGATGATGGAATAGACTGCGTGCTTAGTAAGTTTGCGGATGACACCAAGTTGGGGGGAATGGTAGATACTCTGGAGGGCAGGGACAGGATCCAGAGAGACTTGGACAAATTGGAACACTGGGCTGAAAGAAACCTCATGAGGTTCAACAAAGACAAGTGCAAAGTCCTGCACTTAGGACGGAAAAATCCCATGCACTGCTACAGGCTGGGGACCGATCAGCTAAGTAGCAGCGCTGTAGAAAAGGACCTGGGAGTTATGGTGGACGGGAAGATGAATATGAGCCAACAGTGTGCCCTTGTTGCCAAAAAGGCCAATGGCATATTAGGCTGCATCAGTAGGAGTATTGCCAGCAGATCGAGGGATGTGATAATTCCCCTCTATTCGACACTGGTCAGGCCGCATCTGGAGTACTGTGTCCAGTTTTGGGCTCCCCACTACAGAAAGGATGTGGACAAATTAGAAAGAGTCCAGCGGAGGGCAACAAAAATGATTAGGGGGCTGGGGCACATGACTTATGAGGAGAGACTGAAGGAACTAGGCTTATTTAGTCTACAGAAGAGAAGACTGAGGGGAGATTTGATAGCAACCTTCAACTACTTGAAGGGTTGCTCCAAAGAGGAGGGAGCTAGGCTGTTCTCGAGGGTAACAGAGGACAGAACAAGGAGCAATGGTTTCAAATTACAGCTGGGGAGGTCAAGGTTGGATATTAGGAAAAACTTTCTCACTAGGAGGGTGGTGAAGCATTGGAATGGGCTATCTAGGGAGGTGGTAGAATCTTCATCTTTGGAGATTTTTAAGGCTCGGTTAGACAAAACTCTGGCTGGGATAATTTAGGGGGAGTGGTCCTGCTTTTTAGCAGGGGGTTGGACTAGATGACCTCGTGAGGTCCCTTCCAACCCTATTATTCTATGATTCTATGATTCTATGATTAAGTTAAAGTATAGATATAACACCAAATTCTAACTTCTAATCGAAATAGAATTCCTAGACATAAACTATATAATAATTCCCAGCAAATTACTACCTTTCTATTGATACCAAACATGACATAGCTCCTATGGATTATAGCATAAATGAGATATCCATAGAAAATAATATCATAAATGCTTCCCTAAATCCAGACAGCGTCACACCCTGCCCACATGCCCTGCCCTTTGGCGGGCATCCCAGGCTTCCCCTGTGCCACCCCCTGGCAGGGAGGGCATTAGTGTAGTCCAGGGGTAGCCCTAAATCAATTTAGGGCTACCCCAGGGCTACACTGGCTTAATTCGACTTAAAAAAGTCGAATTAAGCCTTAAGTCTAATGAAAAGGTGGTTTAATAAAGTCGACTTAATTTTCATTAAGTCGACTTTATTTTGCTTAAGTCGACTTAAGCAATCTGCTTAAGTCGACTTAAGCACAGTGTAATGTAGATGCAGGGCAAATTAAGTCGACTTAATTTACCAGTGTAAACTGCAGCCACTGATATTCCCAGCAAGCCAAACTGCTCAAACTTACCAATGTCTGTTTTTCGCTTTCTTCAAGGCTATGAATAGCATAATTGCACACTGTTCCAAGTTACCACATGGCTCTTTTTAAGAAAGCACATTTATTCCTAAACAGAAGGTATTACCGTGCTTTCTCTGAAAAACAATGAGTTTCTATATATAAACATGAAACAGATTACCAAAGGTCGCCCATCAGTTTTATGAGGCCAGAGTAGGTCACCCCTTCCACCAAAATTGAGACCCTGTTGAGAAGAAGGTTCTGTCTGTTTGCTGGATTAGAAAGAGGGCCTTGTGTTGGTTTAAACTTGGGCTATTTATCCAAAATCCTTTCTTTGTCTTTTGGACTCTGGAGAATCTAGTGTGAACCAGCATATGAGACACTTCCCAGGAGGTGATTGCTTCTTAGGGTTGAGGAGTGTACAGCCCGGATGACTTGCTTTAATCCCATTGGTTTAAGTTCCTGGAGCAGCCATGGTAACTCTCCTCTTTGGAGCAGACACAATCATATAATTTAAAACAACTGATTCCAAAGATACTACATGGGGTTGAACTATTCATCACATCTCCCTGTAGACAGGTTACTACAATTCCAGCTCACAACAATATATAAACTTAATACAATAAAGGTCTTTTAGGGGTATTGCCATCTATCAAAGGCATTTGGGGAAATCTATCAATTGGAGTCTTTGGACCAGATCTTTCCAAAGCCAGTATGCAACATGCAAGAGTTATTTTCTGTTGTGTAAATGTATAGGCAGCTCTGCTATCTATGTCAGCTGTCGGAACCTGCCCCTTATAAGAGGGCTCAGCACATCCTGAAAGTGGAGCATAATCAGGCCAGGAAATGGAAAGGGCATAAGAGTAAAACTCCATTATGCCTGATCCTTCAGATAAATTAGGGCTGACTTTGCACTAGGGCTGAGCAGCTGTGAATCAAGGAACCACATTTTGATCTCTGAAGTCACGTCTCTTGCTGTATCTGAATGCAGCTTCAATACAACAGAGGATCAGTGCCCCCAAATCAAGACCATACACCTTTATAAAAACTCTCTCTAGATATGCCATGGACAGTCTGGCTTGAGGAGGACCCCCGGGGTGAAATTCTAAGGCCAGTTTACACAGACAAGGTGGTCTTTACAGTCAGTTCTGACCCTAAAAGTCTATCAACACTACCCAGCGGTGCAATTTTCCCATTAGTCTAAGAATTCATTCCAGTTGATTTTAAATCAAATGAGATTGAGATTTTTTTAGGAATAAGGCATTTGAAGTTCATTGTTGGGCTGTCTGTTTTACTATCTAAATTTACAATTTATATCTTAACTGTCTCTTCAACATTAATGGTAATTAGAAAAAAAAAAGTAAAGCTGAGAATTTGATCTCAGAATTCTAGTACTCCAGGAACTGGGGCTTGAAACCACACACCAAATATTATGAGACTTGGTAACACAGACCACTCCCTGTGAGGCACAGCATCTGCACATCATCCCTTATTATAAAGCACCACAAACCAGACCCAAATACATAAAAAATCACTTGGTGAAAATATTTTTTGCTGCCTTTTTGGGAGGAGGCAGATGGGGGGTTGATTATGACCAAAAAAAAAAAGTAAATTACAGGACACATAAAAAAAATAAAAACAAACAAAAAACCCTTTTCTTGTGGGGTCTCAGAGGACTGCTTCATTGTACTCAGATGTCCTGATCTGTTCCCCGCTAGTCTGTTAATTCAGGCAATTCATAGATTAATAGATTAATGAACTTGCACTCCTTTCCACTTGTGTTAAAAAAAAATTCCAGGCAGCTTGCAGCTGTTGTCACTGAAAAAGAGGCTTCATTCCTAAATTCTTTTAAGTCTACAATATGTTAATTGATACTATATCATAAGCTGTTTAAATTATTTAATGGCCATTAAACTTCCTAAAAGAATTACTTGACTGGATATTGGCAGTCCTTGCAAAAGAAAGCTGGTAGCAGGTATTTCATAACCTCCCCCCTTCTAAATCTCTCATATACATTTTTTAAAGAAAATCAGGGGCTCAATACACTAAATTATTAGCTGGGGTGCCATTAGCCTGTAACAGTTTCAGAATAAGTCGGGAGTGGGATGTTTGCAAGAAGCAGTTGTTTCCCAGCTTCCTGCAAATTCCTTCTGCAAGTGAGCAATAGCATCCTAGCTTAGCTCTGTCTAAAATGTAATTGCACAACTATGATAGCCAGAAAGAGAATTAGATGGGGAGGTGACACCTTTGGCCAATCAGCAACATGATTGTAGTTTACTATGCTATCTGTCCAATGATTTTTGTGAGGGGGGGGGGAGTAGGGAGAACAATACTGAATTTTGATTAGGTGCCACTTGGAAAATCCATTTCTGTGAAAATAATAGAAGACGAGTCATGCTAGAGAACTGAGGTAGAGGGAAACTATATTAATGACTGAATTACAAAGGAGTCTCTAGTCAACTAGACTGTCTCCCAAGGCCCATTAATACTCAACCCTTATAATTTACCAGTATCATGGGAAGTATTTATTATCTCACAATTCTCTTTTAAGATCTGGCTATTGATCTGATAACAGTATTGTTAATTGTTTCCAACAGGGCACCGAGAACAAAAGAGTAAGCTGCAGCAAGAGCTTGACGCTCTGGGGAAGACTGCAAATATCCTTGTCGCAGAGAAGAGGAAAAAAAAACCCACACATCTGCTTTCTGCACTCCTCCTGCTTTAGTTTTATATTAATTTTCTCTTTAGACCTTTAGCTCTTGTCAACAGTGCATTGGAAAGAAGTGCACCAAAACTTGCTTCAAGAGCCAAAATTTTAACCCGAGCATTTAAAAGAAATCTAGAAATGGTCAGAAAATCAATTTTAGGTAAACCAATTCAGAATGCTGTAACTCCATCCTTTTCTAGTCTAACCAAATTGAACAGTTTATTGTTTGAAATAACATCTGCTAAGCAATGACCATTGGCTTGTTTTATTTTTGTTGTTTTTCAGACTTTAGCATATGCAGTACCGCCTATTTAAAATGGCCAGAACATCTGTCCTTTTAGAAGGCAGTTGGTATAAGACTCCTGAGTGCCGTACACTATGGATTTTGAAATTGTATTAGAATATGATGATAGACATTGGCAAAGGTCAGACAATGATTGGCCATTTGGCATGTCAGGTGGTATGAGCTTTTCATCAACCTCACCCCACCCCCCAAACCTATGCCCTTTAAAAATGCCACAGAACTCCTTGTTTGTTTTGCTGATCTAGACTCATACAGCTACCCCTTTAGAACTTCTCTATGCCCTTGTGGCCCATAAAAACCTCAACTACAACTGGCAAAGGAATTCCAAGAATACCCCTATCCTGGCATGTATATTCTAATACAAATATACATGGGATCTTAATATCCTTGTGAAATGTATGTACAGATACTATGTACGAAGTTATGGATGTATACTTAAATGCTCCTAAAATCTGCATCAAGGCAGAATTGATAAACAGGTTTCTGCCAGATAGCAGATGCTTATTCACCTGTCTGTGTAAGCATTGCAAGCCAACACAATGGTATCCTTATTTACCTGCCATGTCAAAATGGGGATGGGAAATCAACAAGACAGGAAACCAGAGAATAAATTACATAGGGTCAACCTGACCTGGAAGACAGAGACTTTGGGGAATATAAGAAAGCAAAGAAGATACTCCTTTATCTTGTACCTAGGAAGTAATCTGGCAATATTATTACATTCATGAAAATAGAATCCCAACCTGCCCTAACTAGAAATGCTGCTGAGAATATTTAAATGAAGTCACTAGAAATCATGTATGGTTTTGTTTCATGTATGTGAGCAGAGCCGTCCTGGGAGTGGGGTGAGCCTAATGACTGCCCAGGGCCCTACGGTTCAGCGGGCCCTACTCTGCCCCCCTGCTGGCTTCAATGGCAAGCTGGCCCAGGAGCAGGACAGTCACATGGGGCCACGCCTCTGGCCCAGGGCAGCCCTGTACCCCCTGCACTGAAGGGGTAGGAGGCCCAACAGGCTAATTGGCCCTGGGCCACCCACCCCTAAGGATGTCCCTGTATGTCAGCCTTTTGTTTCCATTATCTTCCCTCAACTTCTCTTGATAAACATTTTAACTGCAAGTATATCTCAGTGCTGGCATATTATACCAGACGCTGGTCTTCTGTGAAATCTTCTGAGCTAGTGTGCACACTGTTCTCTTGGGGACAGCAGGCTTCCTATTTCTGTGTGTATTTAATGGATAATAGGGGGAGAGGGGAGACAACACTGCAGTGGAACACTTCAAAGGAGCTTGAAGACTGGAATGAAACTATTGCTAACCTGCAAATCAAAGTGAGAACTGGCGTGGTCACAGAGCTTGTTTGGGTGGCTAACAGACTGGTGGTATCAGGAGCTGATAGCCAGTTAAGCTCAAGTAAGTCTTGCTCTCAGTGGAGATGAGGAGGTAACAAGGTGACTCTGAACCCTGGGTATCCTGAAAACTCAGTCTTTTGGGCAAGATTTTCAAATTTGGATGTCAAAAGTTATGCACTGATTTAGACACGTAAAACAACCCAAAATTCAGATACTGAGCACCAGTAGCCCCTATTGAAATTAATGGGATTTAGGCTACTTTTATTTAACTTTCTAAACCTTTTCAACTACTGGACCATTATAATCCTTATCCAAATATACTTAGAAATAAAGGACAATAGAAAATATGTACTAAGATATTCTTAAATTACCCTGCTATTGAAAGATTCAAGTGGGATTGTAGGGAAGGGAACCAGTCCTAAAAAAAATAATCTCCAGTTAAGGTAGTATCAGATTCGCTACTGTAGAAAAAAAAATACAACAGTTTAAGGGTTTATGGGATTTTTTTTCCCCAAAGGAAATGAACATGAATTTTTAAAAATTACTTTGCGTCTGGAGTCTTTTAGAAGAGATCCAAAGAGAACTGATTTTTATTTGCTTTAAGCATACGTCAAGGGAACAGAGCTCTTCTGGCTTTTGTACAAGAATCAATTTCTCAGATTTTTTTTTCCTCCTCCTAGCATGAGTATTTAAGGGTGAAAACTGTGGCTTGCTCAGTGGGACATATTATTGCATGCAAATTTTATGTGAACTAATGAACTATTTTATCTCAATATTACTAAATGAGTGCAGTAATTACCAATAATGACAAAAGTACATCATTTAACTGCTCACTTTTTTAAAAAAGTCCTCTTAATATGAGCAAATTATAATTTTATTTATATGTTTCAAGTCAGTAACTTGATAAGGTTTTTCATATCTTATCTATGAGAGTTTACTTGGACTGAATATTTAAAATAGCTTTATTCAGCTTTAAGAAAATTGATTTTCTTTTAAATTTTACACAGTTTACTTTTCTTCTTTGGACTGGGTAGAAACTTCTTATTAAAATAAGGAGGCTACCAGATACTTGTGGGCTCTTGCCATTCTCTTACCACTTCACCACTTCTTCCCTATCTTTTTCAACATTCAAGGCACATGGTTTGGTTGAACTGTGTGCCACCTATTTTTGATGAACAGCTGATCAATGAAAAGAAAAGTAACAAAGTCTGATATTGGATAAATGTGGAAAGGTAGCATAATGCTTGCTGAGGCCTCTGGGTTAGACCAGGGGTCTCCGACTCTTTAGCAAAAGGTACCACATTACATTCCGCCCCCACTCAGGGAACCGGTGAGAAAGTTTTGAATGAGGGGGTGTTGCTGTTGTGCCCAGCTGGCTACATGGGACTGGGGGGTGGAGGGGGTGGAGGGGACAGGTGCCAACTTTTATTTTTATCAGTGTGTTCTGATGGTGTGGGGGGTTTTAGAGGAGGAGGACTTCCTTCACATCTCCCCCTTACCCCTGGATGCCATGTTCTCCCCAGTCTTCTACTCTGCCCTACCACCCATTTGGCTATTCTCCCTGGCATCTGGGTGTGCAGTCAGGGATCCAGGTCCTGTCCTGGTCCCTCCTGCTTGCATGGGCTTGACTGGGGGAAGTGGCTTCCCCTTCCTGCCCTGGGCTGGGCTGGCTGCCAGACTGATACCCAAATGAACTGGACTGGATACAGGCAGGGGGAGGAAGGAGAAGAAGAGAACTGGAAGCTCTGGTTCATGTGGTCCCTACCCACAGCAGCCAGGCTGGATGGAGAGGGGGGGGCTGCTTCCCCCAGTCAAGGTCTCATAGGCAGCTGCCACATTGCATGAAGCAGTATCCCAGCCAGCTGGGGTTGCAGCAGGGTGTGGGTTCCAGGCATGCTGAACTGGCCTGTGTTCCTGCCAGCCTTGGCAAGCACACAACATAAGGAGGAGGGCAGCCTTGGACAGAATGGGGAGGGTTAGCCTCCCAAGGGTTGTGAAGTTGCCCAAGCTGCACAGTATGCATCTCCACCCACACCCACCTCTGTTCCTGAGTCCTGGCTGCTCCAGACTAGCACAGGGCTGGAAGGGAAGGTTACTCCTCAGCTGCAGATCAGTGTGTCTCTGTGATGTGTGTATGTGGTGCATGTGTTGGGGAGGGACTGCTGCTGCAGCCAGCGGGTCAAATAGTAGCCTTTGGCGGACCTCATTCTGGCCCACAGACTGTGGGTTGGACAGCTCAGGGTTAGACTGTGGATTTGCCACTAGCCCTGGGCAGTTACACTTCCCCAACATAGCTGTGCTGCTCAAGGGGCAAACCAAGGACTGTACAATTTATGGCCTGGTTAGCTTTCACTCTATGGAGCAAGTAATCTGCGCCAACTATCTGGTGCAGATTGCTTCCCTCTCTACATCATCACAGATTAATTATCTAGTCTGTTGGAAGGGATGGGGCAGAATCAAAGCTTTACCCACTTTTGCTCATTCAGGAGCGTAACCAGCCCCTCTTTATTGACCGGGCTCCTGCAAGTGCAGGGTGGGCCCAGCCAAGGGCAGCTTCTGGTCATGTGACCAGAAGCTCCATCCCCTCCTCCCCCAAGGGAGGTGGACACTCACAATGCCCAGGCTGGCAGCAGCGCAGACTTCACCACCACAGGTGTGAGGCCGGCCAGAAGCTGACAGCCAGGTGGGGCAGAGGTGCCAATGCCTTAGCTCTCCTCACAGCTGCAGGGCCCACCAGCTATGAGCGGCTTCAGCCACGAGCAGAGCTGAGGCATCAGCACTGGTGCCTCTGCCCATAGGTGGTCCTTAAGGGGGAGGAGGGTATTTGCCCTGGACCCCATGCCGGGACGGTACCCACCAGCCCCCAATCCCATCACTAGCCTTGGCGGGGCACCCAGTTAAATCCCAAGCCCCTGGGGATCTCAACAGTGGGGCCGATGAGGGCCCCAGCAAGATGGTGATGAGGGGCAAATGCAAGGATGTACCCCCCTTGTGGGGTGCACTCATCCTTGACTTTTGCACAGAGCCCCAAAATCACTAAGATCACCCCTGCCTCTGCCCTGGTCATGGTTGCCAGCTGCTGGGTGCCAGGTCTAACATGGGCACGCCTCGGGGCCAAGTAGATGGGCCCCAGCCCACCTGTGACTATGCCCCTGCACTTAGCTTGTCTAATCTCTGCCAATGTCCACAGAAGGTAGGATAGTGGCTTTTTTCACTGCAATGCAGGATGCCTATACAGGTGAATAAGGGAGAGTCTGAGTGCTCAGGACAGTAGGTAGTGCAAGCCAAGTGTTTAACAGATCCCTGTTTATTTAGACAAAAAACTGAAAAAAACTAGTGAATGTCAGTTAAGCATTTAACACTTCAGTATTTTATCTTTTCATTTGATCTCAGTGTCATTTCATTTGCTAGGCATAGAGACATTATAGAAAGCAGCAAGCATCATTCACTGGTAAAAATTAACTGACCAGTAAACGTCAGCAAATGGAATACCGAGGAGTACTTAGATGTTTGGCAAGTTATATGCAGAGTCCTCTATCTCAGGCTCTAGCTATGTATTCAATACAAGGAAGTGATTTGGGTGGGGAATATAAATAGTGAGTGAGGGGGAGTAGTTATGAAAGATGTACCCTGCGACTGACTATAAAAAGGAAAGAAGATACTTGCTGAAAATGGAACAAAGTGTTTTTCATTTCTTTATTGTGGTTTAGGGATTCTATCCCTATCTAAAAACAGGAGACAAAGTTATAATATTTAGGAGTTCTAATTATAGAGGCATGTGATATCAACAAAAACAGCCTTTGTAAGACAATATGGTTTAAACAAAAACAAACAAACAAACTCACTCACAACAGTGGTCAATATAGGTTGCCATTACCAGAATACAAATCAAGGAGCACCCCACCCCACCCAAGTTGCAGAAGTCAAACTTGGTCATTATTTGCAAATCTGAGTTTTCTCATGAAATGCATCCAATATTTTCATTTCATTTACAAATTACAATAGTTTTTATAAAACAATGATGTGCAGAGTGCAGAGACAATGTAGCCCACAGATTTCACATACTGGCCCATTTGCAAGGCCTAGATCGAGTGGAGCCATCTCACATGAATGAACACACGCATGCGCACACATCACTGCTAACAGCATTGCCAGCCCCCTTCTAAGAAATTCAAAGACAACTATGAGCTGACAAACTAAAACTGGTGAAAACAGCTTTAAAGAATCCTGCACTCTAATTGCCCTTTTGTCTAGTTTCCATCAGATCCTTCCTGGAAAAAACAAACAAACAAACGAGCTGCAAAAGCAGCTAACATTGATGCCATCTTTCCAAATATCCTTAAATATCTTAGGCTAAGAGAACACAACTGGAGAGCAGCACTATTCCTGAAAGTTATCACCATGAGCCAAGTCCCAGAGTTTGGAGAGGATCAAATGTCCTCACCATTTGAAAGCTGCCTGATTACTCCAAAAGCTACCACCCCATCTCTCTCCTCTGTACAATGTACAAATGACTGGAGTGCATGACCCTGGCAAGGCTGACCCCCATTTTGGTGACTGCAATCCCCCCAAACAGCTAGTTTGCAGGGCAGGGTAAAGCTGTTAAGACCAATAGTTTGTACTTATTACACAAGCACAACTTTTATTGACTTGTCATGAGCCTATGACACTGTCATGCATTAGAGCCTACTGCTTCAATACATCCAGACATTTCAACTCAGTAGGTCAATGCTTTGGACAAAGCTTTTTGTCCATTTTAGGAGCAGGTTAGCAAAAAGTGAGTCTGAGCAATGGACTCCCAGAGGGATCAGAATTAGAACCATCCCTTTTTAAACGTACATGTAAGTGATTTACCCAAAATCAGCCAAAGCCCACAGGTGCATTTATGCCGATGACCTGGAACTAACAGTATATGCCTCACCACTCAAGAAAGCAGAAGGCACACAATGCTGGTCTGAAGAGAATGGAAGACTGCTTTCAGCACCAACCAAATCCATCAAAATCCAATGGTATCCGCTCTCCATTTTAGCAGTTCTAAAGCCAAGATGATGCTGAATGTAAACTTCCACAGCAAGACAATCAAACCATGACCTTCATCTCTCACTACCTAGCGGTCGCTCTTGATCTCAACCTTACCTGTCAAGAACCATCTGAAGCAGGTGAGCTATAAAACAAAAATGTCAGTATCATCCAAAAATTAGCAGTTCTAGGAAGTGTTGTAGTGTTCCATCACTATGAATGGCAATGGTTCTAATTTATTTCATGGCCAAGTGCCACACACCTGTGCAGAGAAGCAGTTCACACATGGACATCATTGATATTCACTTAAATGTGGCTATGAGGCTTTGAATTGGCATCTTGAAATTCTGATGTAAGAATGTAAGCAAGGTTAGGAATCTGAGAGCCTCTCTTGCTTAGCAGCTAAGTAGGGAGGGGGGCCACTGATTTACCTGTGCTTTGTATTTGCATGACACTCAGCATAATTTCACCCAGAGGCCGGGCTGATGGGAGTTGGTATGTGTGATTGGTTCAAATCCTCTAAATCTGGTGTTTTATCAGAAGGGGGAAAGGAAATATTGCTCTTTCATGATATGCCACCCTTTGATTGTATATCTGTTATTGACCAAGAAGCTGATGGAAAAGTCACCATCAGCAACAGAGAACTTAGAAAAGTGAGCAATCCTAGTTTTCAGAATTGTAAAACCAGGTGGGGAGGGGTGTGAGTACTAGCTCTGTTGGAGCTGTGCCTTAAGCCAACACCTATTTCCCCACCCATTGTTAAAAAATAGACCCAAAGATTCCTTGTAGAGGCTCTATTGTTATTTTGATTGAGCTAGAATCACCAGGGAAACAGAAACTTCCCAGTGAGCTGAAGTCACTGATCAGGGGCTGAAATCGCTAGGGAAGCAGAAACTTCCCAGCGAGCTGAAATCACTAAGAGCTGACTGAGGTCAGGCAGAGGGCTGGAGTGCTGCAGATGGCAGGTGGGACCAGCGGATGGTGCAGTGGAGCCAGTGGATGGCAGGTGTGACCAATGGGCAGTGTGGTGGAGCCGGTGGACAGCAGCTGTGACCAGCAGGCAGTGCGGTGGAGCCAGCAACAGCAGGCGAAGCCAGCGGACAGCAGGTGTGACCACCGGGCAGTGCAGCGGAGCCAGTGGACAGCAGGTGTGGCCAGCAGCAGAGTCGGCGGACAGCGGGTGTGAGTGGCCAGTGGTTGGTGTGAGCAGACCTTGAGGTGGCAGAGGACAATTGGAGGGGAGGACTGAGGGCTGATTCCCCCTCCTCCCTTAGTGGTGGAATGAGTTCTGTCTATTGGGTTTTGTGGGAATCTTTGCATTGTATCCCAACCAGTGCTGCGTTTTGATGTTGCCTTTATATAGTCTTTATTAAACCTTTTATGTGCTACACTCAGAGTGGTGCTTCCAAGCGGGGAAGTATTGCCCTTCTAGGGCGCCCAGGGGGTGATGTGTAATTTCCCAGAAGACTGGGTGGGGGCTCGAGCCAATTGTTGGTGTAACATTATTTGGGAACCCCTAGAAACAGAACCCAGTCCTTTGCTGCTGCTGTCACGGCCTGGCAAAGGGGTTACACTAACATTCCATCAACCATTCTGGCTGCTGCAGATGCTCTTCTGTCTTCCAACTCCAATCAAGAAGACGTCTGGCAGATGCAATAGGCAGGCTCTGATATAAACAAACACCTGAGATGATCCCATCATTAAAACTATTTGATTTCTTCCTCTGCCAAAGACAGAGGATGACCACCAACCATATTCAGATGTTACATGGAACATGTACTCACCTAAGGCACAAATGGAAAGCTGGAGGGAACATCAAGCAACAGTGTGAATGCAGAGACTTCCAAACCAGACACATTATAGACAATAACCCCATCTTTTAATTTCCATGAGTTATGACAAAGATGTGCTCTTCACCTCCTGAAGTCCTCAAGTGGTTTCCTAACCTATTAAATTGGAAATATTGCTATTTCCACACAAGAAAATACTCTTACTAAGTAAAAAAAAGAAAAAAAAAAAAAATCTGTTTTTCAAGCACTAGATATATATATATATATATATATATATATATATATATCTCCACTGTGTATCACCTGATTATTCAGTTTACTCACATAGTATTATGGAATTTTTCATATATGCTCACAAATGAGCCAACCATGAGGCAGTGGAAGCTGTTGTGATCAAGTCACTTGATTTGTGATTCACAGAGACCATGCTTTCACAGCACTTTTATATTCATGGAGCTCACTTCCTGCAGAATATATAGAATTCTGAGTTGTATCAATAGGTGTAGGCGAAATCAGAATCAAGACACTATGAAGTGCTCCACATTCTAAAAGATGGAGAGGGAAAAAAATGGAATGTTTTTTTATATAAAACACTAAATGTGAAATGCAAAATTAAGAACTATAGAATGAGGAGCTTAAAGGGAAACTTTTAAGATCCAATTCTGCAGACACCTATTTGTGCCTGAATTCCCATTGAGGAATCAATTACCTGGGACAGATTTTGCTGCCTTTATTCATGTTAATAGTTCTTTACATGTAGTTAACCACAATATAATTAATAAGAACATTCTAAAAATACAGTGCTGCTCAGCATGAGGATAGTAAACTCAAGCCCTTTGTGGATAATTTTTGTACATTATGCATGATTACTGATAATGAATATTTTTCAGCTTAATTGCAATTCTCCTCCCCCCCCCAATCAACAATAAATTCATTTTTTCATTGCATACACAGCTCTAACTAGGTCTTTGTATCTTAGCTGTTAGAGGTGAGCATTTTTATTTTGGACAAATACATTTAGAAGACTAAGTGATTAAATATGAAGGCAAGGCTCTGGAAACTTCACTTGAGATGTTTAAGAAAAATTCACACCATTATTGATGCTGCAGTTTTTCATTCTCGCCATCTGCAGAACAGCCAAGATTCCCCTGCACTTAATCATGACCAATGAACCAGGAACATCAAAAAAAAAAAAAAAAAGGTCCTTTAATTTTATTTATTTATGATTTCTAAAGTACCTATCTAAGCATGTAGGTGAAAATATATTTTTCAATCTGTGCATAAATAATTGTAAACAGAATTCTTAATTAAAGTTGAAATTCTGCAGAACAATATCTTAATCTGGGACCTATAGATTTTCTGCATTTGCAGATTTGTTGCCTTTGTTTATCATGTGCCATGGGAATTACGTAATTCAATAGGCTCACTTAAGAAATGGATAATATAAACAGATCAGTCACAGTAGAAGTAGGTTAAGAATTCTTCTAGTACTTCTGGGTTTACCACTTGATAATATTTCCTCTGATTTAGAGTGGACATCCTTAAAATTTGGTAATTTTTCCTTTATCTTAACTTTTGAAGTCCACAAGCATGTGAACGGGGGAAGAAATTTGATAGCAGGCAGCTACTTAATCTAGCAGTAAAAGAAATAATCAGATCCAGCAGTTGAAATCTGAAGCTAGACTGCAATCTTTTGCCTGTGAGGGTAATTAACTATTGGAACAGTTTGTGTAGGGGTGTGATGTGTTGTCCATCACTTGAAATTTCTATAATATATGCTATAGCTTAAAAAAGTTAAGATCTTCATGAAGGAATGATCAGGACATTTTGGTCTATGTTATACAGGTGGGTAAACACAGTGTTACATAAGGCCTTAAAATTGATATATGAAGTATTCCCCATATCCACTAGATGACTACCTCCCAGACTACTGAAAACATTGAAGTACCATTAGTTAATTATCTACAGGCAAAATCCTGCTAAGATTGAAGCATTTGCATCACTAACTTCAATGGAATGAGTAATCTCACTGATGAGTCTACTAATTTGAGGAAAGTAAATTTCTGTTTATTGGGGCCTACAAAGTAGGTAGTAAGGTTTTTAAAGATAATCAGCGCCTACACTAGAAATAGTATATTTCATCTCACCACATTTTTTTTTAATAGTAGCAGTTGTTTTTGAATATATACAACATATTTCTTTTTGGAATATTTTGTCACCATTTTGTCGCCATGTAGAGATAGTGTGAATATTTTTCCCAATAAATTATTTCTGTGCATTTGATCCTTTCCCAAATTATTACAGTTTCAGAGTGTTTTAAATTGTCACACAAACAGAGAAAAGGCTGTTTTTTCCCCCCTGTGAATATATTCTTGCTGTAAAAAAGCAACATATACACGCAGCATGGAGAGCATTCCCAAGGATCAACGAACTATTCATAATATATAGGCTCTTTTCATTAGTTACCCATTTTTTAATATAAAGTAATTCCACTTAAGTCAACATTTGCCAATCAGTATCAGAGCAAAAATCATGAGTTTAATGGAGATAAGTGTATTTCCCGTGCGTGTGCGTGTAAAATATTAGCTGTCTCACCATGGCTGCTAGTGATGGGGGTAAAGGAAGTTTAATTAGTTACTGGCTTGCCATTTACGTTCAGGTTTTCCATCTTGACAACAGCTCCCTTAGTTCCTCAAAGGCTATGTCATGAGATTATTGAAGGGCTGTTGTAGGAAATTGCCTTAAAGCTCTTTAATAAAAGCTGAAGAATTGGAATTTGTTGCGATTATGGTGTATAGAGAAAAGTTAAACTGATGATACAAAGTGATGTGGTCATGGTCCATGCAATTTGAGACCTCTGGCTATAAATTTAGGATAATGGCTGCAATGTTGAGCAAGTGGATCAGTCATTTTGCAGGAGTTATAATATTTTTGTTTTAAATGCCCCAAAGATGCTCTGGATGGAGAATGAAGGTTACTCAGTTACAACAACAGGTTATTGTGCCTAGTAGCCTTCTACTTTAAGGATCAGAGAAAAAAGTGACAATGGAAACAATTATATTTTGTAATAACAGAAAATAAAGACTGCCTTGTGCACTGT
This sequence comes from Pelusios castaneus, assembly GCA_007922175.1. Lineage (NCBI taxonomy): Eukaryota > Metazoa > Chordata > Testudines > Pelomedusidae > Pelusios > Pelusios castaneus. The sequence continues at coordinate 1,007,666 of ML685898.1, forward strand.
ATTCCTGATGTAGACTACTCCTAAGGCAAAGAATATTGTATTTTATTCTTCAATACCAAATTTACTCTCAATGGTCAGGAATGCAGACATCAAAATCTTCCCCAGAATGGTCGCTTAAGTTATATTGTAGAAAGCTAACATATAAAATAAGACAGTCCGTAAAATGGCTGTGGAATAACTCAAGAGCTTAATTCGTGAAGAATCTTGCACCACATACTTATGTCTTCAAAAAGACAAGCCTGTGGATAATCTTACCAGTCTTGTGACACAAGCTGCTGCAAACTAATCTGAACAACACAGGAAAAACAAAATGAAAAGGGCAGGCAAGGTAGGTATTAGGAAAGCCCAGTCATGGGAATAATGGCTGGACTTCCCACAGAACAGGTCTACGTTTTTAGTGTTCATGAATCTTGAGGATAAAGTTGGGAATTCTGTAAGAAAACATATTTCCTTGGTAGCCCTCAGCAGACTCCAGCAACCCAAATATCCTCTCATCTTGAATACATGAACAAAATCATTGAGAAAATTGCAGATTCCTGACTTCATCAATAAAGGAAGCAGGAATATTGTGCACCTGAACTAGCTCAGGGTAAGTATAAGTTCCCAATTGACCAAATGTTTTAACATGCTCAAAATGACAAAACATTTGCCAGGTTTCCTAACACACCCATGCTGCCTCTGTTCTCATTTTCTGCATTTGAACATTGTCTTCCTGGACTGCAAGGTCCAGATCCTCAAGGATATTCTTATCAAAATATTCAGGAGTTATGTACCTAAATACCTTTGAGTATCTGGGCCAAAGTTCTATGGGACAGGGAGAGTATTTTTATATAGGTTTAAAGGACCTAGCACAAGACAGGTGCTGTATATATAATTAAGAACAATTTTTAAAAATGCTGCAAATTTGACCATGAAGACATCATAATATCCTACATAAATCACATCTCAATTTTCCTTTGAACAACTACTTTTATGTATATCATTATGTCAACTTGCTTGCCATTTCCAAACTAGTCTTACCATATTTGCTAATCTAAATATGTTCATATGTACAGTAAATTGCAGAGTACCCCATGTGGGTGTTCAATGACTGTGGGAGTGCAAATTAATCCTTTCTCCTGGTAACCTTGTAGTCCTCCTCCCATCCTCACTTCAGACCTTGTCAGAGCAAGACACCCAGCTCTCAAAGGACAGGCAAGGTGGGGACACAGACATTGCCATAAATCCCCTTTCTACCAGCCAATGGTGCTGACCTAGGAAGGAGGGGGAACATACATTGTACCTTTCCATGGCAAAGTCCACATTTGCACCTTCCAAAGTCATAGCAGCATTCTTTCTACAGTGCAGACTTCCCTATAGACTCAGAAAGTATGTTCCTAACACACAATATGCCCCTTCATCTTTATAACTATACTTTATAACCCCAAACTTTAATTCTTGAAATAACTGTAATAATAAAAAAGAAACTACAAATCTTTATAATTCAGGTTTAAACTGATTAAAACCATACTGGCTTACTGTGATGCTAGGCACGATAAACTATCACTGTAGTCATGGAGTTGTAGGCCCAGAACACCTGGCAGTATTGGATTATAAGCCACTAAAACTAGTTATTCATCTAATTTAATGCTAAAACTGAACTATAAATCCCCCTGATGTCAGTATCACAAAGACTAGAAAGTACGTAAAACCTATTTATTTTTTAACCAATAGTGGAGTCTATTTGAAATGCACACTGAGTCAGCATTTATATAATTTGAAAACAAAAGCTTCCATGTATAAATTTAAAACCTTCCTGTACTTGGGTAGGAATGTCAAGAAGGTGGTTTATGAACGCCATTAGTATTTCAAATTAGAGACAATTTGAGTCCGTGCTGTAAAAAACTTTTCAAAAAGTAATTTTGAACACCAGAAACTCAAAGTACAGCTCATTATGGAATGCGCAAATCTATCATGTATTGTACTGTGTAAAGAGTGCGCTATCTTTCCAGGAATATTTGGTGTCTCTCAGATAAACTAACAATAGTGGAAGAAAATAACAAAACTGAAGAAAACTGATTTATCTGTTAGCAAACAAATCCAATAAGTGAAATAATTTAGAGTTTCACAGAGGTGAAAAAACCCCACAACATCAACAAAAAACAAAACCAAAAACCACACATCACAGAAGGAAATACGTGATATTCTTATTTGCTTATAAGATTAGAGGAAGTAATCATTTTAAATAGCAAATGCTTTCTTAGCTCATTTTTTAAAATTGATTCATTTCACATTTTAATTTAATAATTACTTTCCTGTATGTTTATATTTACATGTATTTATTTTAATGTTTATTATGAAGCACTAGTAGGACTGAATACTATATCAAGCATAAAAGTTTTATTGGGTATTTGAATGTCAAAAAACCCTTTTAAAATATAGTGACAATTATTTAGATTTAAAGAAAGAAATGGTATTGTCATGAAAGAGACTGGGCATGAACACATCTAGTGATTAAAGACAAACATCCCAGCTAATTTCATACCCCACTAATGCATTGTGAATAATGGAGGTATGGTGGCAGGAGAGCTCTAAACTATTCATGATGCAAACTGTATTAAAAAAAACAAACAAACAAAAACCCCAACAGCTTCTAGATCAAAATGGCATCCTTCAGTTAAACACCCAATTCAACAACCAAGGATTGAAATTCAAACTGCACCCAAATGAACATCTTGCTCTGAAACTGCTGACAACTGGTAAAACACATTCTTCCTACTGAAGTGCCTTTAAGAGACAGGCACTTTTTGCATGGACGGAAGCTTCTATGTGGTCAGTGTTCCATGCGCCTGTCAAAAGTGAAGTTTGCCAACACATCCACTTCTGCCTCTCCTCCTGCCTATCAATTAAGTCTGCCCACCCTCAAAACCAAACCCGTTCCCCTAGTCTGCACATCAATTCTGCCCCCTTCAGTCTCCTCATAAAGTCAACCTCCCATCTCCAGACTCACCTCTGTTCTTCCTACAGCTCCTTAGACTAAAGCAAGGATCTCTTTTCCCTTTTCTAAGCCAGATGTTGCAGGTATTGTTGGGGAAGAGGAAAGAGGAGCAGAGTTACTATCGTCCCTTCTCCATTGCTCACAAGGGCTATGTCTACATTTGTAATTTTAAGTTGACTTTAACTAAGTCAACTTTAAGTCGACTTAGTTAATTCGACTTAGTGCATCTACACTTAAAATTAAAGTTGATTTAAAGGGGAACTTACAAAGTTGACCTAGAGCATCCACACTGCATGCCTAGGTTGACTTCTAGGGACTAGGGGGACCTTGGGCAGGTCCACAGTGCCAGGGGGGGCACCCCTTGTGTAGAATGGGGCGAAGGGGGACAGGGACCCTGGTAGGGTGTGAAACTGTCCAGATTTAGGGAACCATTTATTATATTATTTTCTATTAATATCTCATATGTGCTATAATCCATAGGAACTATGTCATATTTGGTATCAATAGAAAGGTAGTAATTTGCTGGAAATGATTATATAGTTCATGTATAGGAATTATATTTGTATTAGAAGTTAGGAATAAGGTTGTTATATCTATACTTTAACTTGTAAAATAAGGAATACAACCATCATGTCCTTAATGTCTCATCAGGTTACTCCCTGGGCCCATTGTACCTGGCAGCTTCCTTAACATTAAGGACACAATGGTTGTAGACAGCCTGTCTCGGGTGTTTCCACAGAATCACACAAGTATAGATATAACAACCATATTCCTAACTTCTAATACAAATACAATTCCTATACATGAACTATATAATCATTTCCAGCAAATTACTACCTTTCTATTGATACCAAACATGACATAGTTCCTATGGATTATAGCATATATGAGATATTAATAGGAAATAATATCATAAATGGTTCCCTAAATCCTGACAGCATCACATAGGGCTCTGCCCTGCCATTTGGGGGGGGGGGCATGCCATGCTCCCTCTGTGCTCCCCCCCAGCAGGGAGGGCATTGGTGTAGTCTTGGGGTAGCCCTAAGTCGATTTAGGGCTACCCCACGTCTACACTGTTAATTTGACTTTAAAAAGTCGAATTAAGCCTTAAGTCTAATTAAATCTAGGTTTAATAAAGTCAACTTAATTTTAATTAAGTCGACTTTATTTTCCTTAAGTCGACTTAAGCAAGCTGCTTAAGTTGACTTAAGGAAACTGTAGTGTAGACACAGGGTAAATTAAGTTGATTCAAGTGTAGACGCAGCCAAGAGGCTGGGCTGGGCTCCTTCACGTCTCCTCCGGTGAGAAATGGTGTGGGAATGGACAATGCTTTGCATGCTTCCTGCAGCAGCACTGATTGATTGTTTTCCCCAAACAGCCAATCTTGGGGGAAGGGAGTGATCTCCCCAAAAGCAGTACTAAAGATGTGTCCCCCTCAGTGACCTAGCTCATTTCTTAGACATCTTAGGTTTATTTATTAATCTTGTCACTATGGACTGGGTTCTACCTGACTGCATGAAGTTTTGCAAGTCTTACTCTTTAGCCAACTGACAAAATCCTCAGGAATATTAATATAATGGAGAATGAAAGTGCAAAAAACAGCTACAAGAAATGGGAATCAACTTCCGAGAGGCTTCTATATCTGCTCTTTTTGTAAGTGAGAAATTCACATGAAAGATCCCTGATCAATACCATGGTAATGAACAGATGAAGCATGGCCAGCAGTTGTACAAGTTTTCCTCATAAGCTCCACCAATGTGCCTCACCCTAACATATAGGGAATAGAGGTGATATTCAGTCCCTATAATAATTTCATTCCTCGTCTCCCTGCTGAGAATGCAAATGAAGAAGTCACTATTGCTCTACGTGTGTTAGGTGCCACTTGGCTGCTACAAAGTGGCCTAAGATTATCCCTTTATTTCAGAAAGTTCTGAATGTTCTGCTGTTAACCAAAGCTATGATAAAACCATGGCTGTAATACAAGGCTGTCTAGTGGAAAGGATAAAGTTGTGATTGTTCTCCAGAACAAAAGAAATACTATTGGATACTATTTATAATGTCCAGGCAGTGAGCAAAGCTTTCAGAATCCATAGCCCAATCAATAATCCATTTAGGGTGGGGTTGTCAAAAGCACTTAAACCAGAAAGATCTAGTCCTTTTGATTTTCAACTGGAGTCATACACCTGAGTCCTTTGGGCACTTTTGAAAATACCACACTTACATTTTCCACTTGTATACATAAAGGGGTATTCTTGGTTGTTGTGACATTGGGGAGATGGGTGATAAATGCTGCTGTGATGAGACAATGGCCAACACAGCTGAAACAGTCATTTCGAGGAATTAATTTGCCTACTGAATAATTATGATCTGACCTTTTTGGACACGTTGTCATTAGTAGACAAAAGATAATGACTCTGAGCTTAAACTTCAGCTCTTGATAAAGTTGCAAACCCCGTCATTGTAAAAATAATCAGACTATTCCTTGCAAAAATGAAAATAATAATGGAGCTCTGCTAGGAGGACTTTATTTGAGGAACACTGAAATTATAAAGAATGTGATCTGGCAGAGAGTCTGAGGGTTATGGAAGAGATGCACTCAATTGAACGAGGGACTGAGCCAGTTACCATGGATAAAAGCCTCTCCAGCCTAAGAGAAGCAATAACATCAGCTGCAGACACAGCTGTTTGCCTGCCTTTCCAACTGGAAGAAACCTGCTTCTAAGTGGTCAAATAAATTATTAGCATGCCTGTAAGAGGTTCAGAAGCTGAAAGTGCAATCTCAGCAACAAGTTATACCTTCAGTCTAGCCTTTATTCTGTTATGTACCTGAATCAAATCACAGTGCATTCCTAACTTTCAGCTATTTTTCCATGAGAATAGAAAGAACACCGCTCTTTTTATAAACACAATATAATGGAAGAGCTTCAAACTTCTCCTCCTCCCATCACCACATTGTGACAGGTCATTCTGATTCCAGTAGTGTTCCCTGTTACAAATGAAATATTCATCAGTAATACAATCAGTCAAAACAAAACAAAAAGTTTGTCCACTTGATGCACTTTCCAAATTAAGAAAGCACTCATTTCTCCATGTTCCTGGGCACTTCTTGCAAAGTCTTCAGAGGAGGATAGAATAAGAGCAACTGTACAATACCTTATATAATTGACCCCTAGGTATTAACCTAATTGGGTCTTTGGGATGACTTTGCTGCAGTACACATATTAAAATGTGCTTTAGCTGAGACAGATTGGAAACATCTGGCTGATTTAAATTATATAAAAAAAGAAAACTATGTAGTGGTGGAATACATATTACCAAACCAGCTGAGAAGTTGCATGCTGTTATCCACCACCTACACATGCTTTTCCCCCCCATTTTCATTTTTCTGAGCTTAAACACAATACAGGAGGCATACTAGACAACATTCTAGTCCAATCCGATGTTTTTTCACGTAGGGAAAAGCAATCACATTTATTAAGGAGTGAAAGATTTTAGTTCACAGAAAAAGGTTGAAGTAAGTACCCCAGCTACTATTTTTATTCCTTTCTTCCATCCTCTGAGCAACACTCAGCCTATGATCCTACCCTGGTAGAGAGAGAGATTGCTTTAGCCAATATTACGAGGCAACCCACATTGCAACAACACCATGTCTATCGTGGTGCTCTGACTGGTGTTCCAGAACCCACAGGAGTAGGATTATTTCTAGTATCTGTAGCCATTATCTCCTCTGTTGTCTTTATAATGTCTGAGAGCAGGGCTTGAAAGATGTATCTAGCAACTACTAGCCATATTACTCCACTTACTAGCCAAGGTGGAAAAATATATAGATATACACAAATGCTGCTGTGCTTTTCACCCCAAACGCACATGCCCTGCATTTTAAGGGGGTAAAACTTTACTATGTACATTATTCATTTTCTGTATTATCATCAGTGATTGTTTCATCATTTTCTCCTCCTCTGCTCCCTTTCTCTTCTTTTCCCTTGCACTTTCTACCCACTTTTTGGTATACCCCTCCCATCTCCTTTTATTTAAATCCGCTCCCCCCAATAAACAGACAAAAAACACACCACCCACATCTCTTTTCAATACCATATTTCTCTTGGTTAGTTTTTGCCCAAAACTCTTCCTCTTTGCTTCTCATCCCCACATTCACTTATAGAACATGTTAAGCAGATATCAAATAGAGAACTAACTTTACTAGCAAAAACAGCAGAGTGGAGGACACATTACCCAGTAGTAAGGCACAGTTGAGAAGCCTCTGGCTTGTAGGTGTCTGAAAAATCTGAAGCCACCTCTCAAACACCTCTGGCTATAAGGGATAAATACTCTTTTCTATCTCTCTCCTGTCTACTCTCTTCCATATCTCCCAGCTGCTGTGAGGAAGCATTCTCTGCTACTCCACCTCCCCTCCAAGATCCATTTGTGCATCTTCCCCAGCAAAGAGCTCTTTTGTCTGCTTCTGCCATTGCTCAGTGCTCTCCTTTGCAGCAAGAATTTGGAGAATATGAGGCAGAGACACACAAAGAGTCATGATATTTGCTCTTTTTAAAAAAAAAAATTGGGTCATATTTGCCTTCTAGCCTTTTGGCATTTAAGGTTCATGCTAGAAACTTTGGCTAAATTCATATAAGAACTTAAGATACCTAAATTTCAGAGTGAGGCCCCACTACTGTTCACAAAACCTCCCTTCTGCTGCCTCTGAATCTTGTAATTATCTAAACTTACTTGGTGAGTAAATGTTCTTCAGATGTCTAGGTTTCTACCTGTAAACATGCACATTACTGACCCTTGTCAGGCACCCAGTTCAAATAGCAGGAAGAGACAGGAATTTTTAATACCTAACTCACACTTGGAGCCCAACCCAGTAAGCATTCTCCAAGCTCCCATACTAGATCAGTTCTTTATAGATGAGCTACTCCAAAATTGAGTAAGAGCTCCCTCCTAACTCCAGAAATTAATATACTTACTTGGGGTGTGGTAGCCATCTGAGGGGGAGAAGGATCTGCTGCCTCTCAGGTAAATACTCTAGCCAGTGGGATATTCTGATATAGGACTCCCTCAGTCCCTCCTTTTAAAGCTGTTTCACTCTGAATAAATAATGGAGGAATCAGTGGACCAGAGAGAGAGCATGCATGAGTGTGTTTCTGTAGCCTGCTGGTTAGAGCACTCACTGGGAGACCTAGGATCCAGTCCAGCTGCTCTAGGGACATTTGACATTTTGCCATAGTGGAAAAGCTTCAACAGAAGACCTGCATGGAACTCCTACATCAAAATATCCTATAGCCTACTGTTTGGGACACTGTCCTGAGAGGTAGCAGAGCCCTGTCCTAATAGTTCCCCCTCTGCTCCCAGGCAGAGAGAGGAATAAACCAGGGGCTCCCACATTCTAGCTGAATACCCTCACCACAGGGCTAAAAGCTACATGACAGTAATCTTCCCCTCCCCACTACTGAGTGAGTTTTCAGCTGAGAATTCCAAGCAGAAGGAGGTGCTTCTCTGCAGCCCAGACTTCAATACTAAATTCCATGAGAGGGGTAGGATTTAGGACACACTCTTCATCTGGGCATCACCATAGACTCATTTACAAGGGGAGTTAGCTTTTCTGCATCCCATTCTGAGGTCACTCTCTCCCACTGTTCATTGTATAAGGAGCCTTGGCAAACTCAACACTGGAATTCTCAAAGCTTTTTTTCAGCACCTAAAAATGAGGTGTGATGACACTGAGTATCATCATACCTAAGCTTAGCTTTCTTTTTTTTTTTTTCTTGTAGTCAGTTGATTCCAGAAGCTGGGGCTTAAAAGAAAGTCACCAGATATTGCAAGGATTGTAATAAAATTGCAAATCTGGGTACACTGAGTTACATAGCTATCTACCAGTTTTTCAGTAACACCAGTGAAAACTAACTAGATGGTTTTCACTCTGAGCTTCAGAACTCTGAGCAGGTGACAAACTGTGGAAAAGACTGGTCATTCTTTGCTGCAGAGTGGGAAAGCTATAAACAGCAGCAGAAGCAATGGAGAGATCTGGGTACACATCACAGAAAACAGCCTCAATTTAAATGTGCTTTATGTTGGGAAGGTTTTCTTTGCACTGATAAGGGAAAGCTTAGATTCTGCAGAAACTAAGGACCTGAACCCAGAAAAAGCTTCCCACTTACTATCACAACCAAATGGAGTTTAAGCCCTGTATAAGACTTTGTCTACACAAAATCAACAGAGTCCTGTGGCACTTTTAAAAACTAACAGATGTATTTATCGCCTGAGCTTTCGTGGAGAAAATTCCACTTTCTCCCACAAAAGCTCATGCGATAAATAAATCTGTTAGTCTTTAAAAGTGCCACAGGACTCTGTTGTTTTTCTACAATAGACTAACACGGCTACCCTTTGGAATTTGTCTACACAAAGTCACTAGCACTAGGACTGCAAGAGATCAGGCTCTGTCCAGTTAACATACACTGTAATGGTGGGCACTCACCCCTAAGTTACTCATCTCACTTATGCCTACTTGGGTTTTCTCTAGTGGGCTTTCAGTAAGTTTAATGAGGCATGTAGACTGTGTGCAGTAGCCCCTCAGGGGGGCTAGTTTATTTAATCAGCTGACAAATGTTGTAGGTAAACAAGCCACCTCCTTCTGTTGTAAGCTCCCAGGTTTTTCTACTCCCTGGAGTTCTCCAATTTTTCCCCCTAAAACTTCCCAGAGTACCTCAGGGTCCCCCCTGTCTAGAAAACTTTGCTGGCTCTTCTCCAGAGCCATGGATGTTCTGGGGACCTATTTTTTTCTCTAGGAACCTTGGATCTCTAAGGAGACACCACCAGAAGCAAATTTCCCTCTTTTCTAGGCTTCTACGTGAGCCTTCACAATCCATTATAAGGCCAAGAGGATCCTTAACTAATTAGCTATCATCCTGCTGCTGCTGCCCAATTAACCATCTGCAGGTGGACCTGAGTGGTTCACACTCTTTTCTGAGGCTGTCACAAAGAGGCTGAGTAGCCAGCCCCCAGAGACCCAGCTTCCCTGTCTTTCAACCCTCAAGGGCAATGCACATGCACACAGAGCATATCCGTTTTTTAGAAGTGAAGGTTTTAACAACAAAAACTGGCTGGAAAGGAGTTTGTTTTGTTTGTTTGTTTTTTTAGTTTTTGCTAACTTCGTACTGCTCACGAATCTCTCCATGGGTTTTATTTATTCATTGGCCTTCATGGCAGTTGTTTGCTACAGTTGTCACTAATCCTCAGACATTCTGGATCACTGATGACTATTTCTAATTACAAAGCTATTCCCATTCACATGCCTGTGTACTGTCTCCACAGCTCAGGCTTATTTGTCTTAAAATGTCATTCTGCAGCCTGTCACCATTTATCTGTGCTTGATACTGATTTTACTGGCCATAGCAGAGCGGTTCTGCAGATAATCACCCTCATCACACAACAGCATTTTATATCTTCAAGCTATCTTTTATATTTCCACAGAGCAAGCATCGCTTATTCTGTTCTTCCCTGAAACTGCTTCCTACCTTCTAATTTATAGAACCCTAGTAGAACTGGCATAATAAGATACATATCTTCTGGTGACTCCTACTTTATCATAATCCTGCAGTAAACAAACTGAAGTCTGTATTTTTAAACCCAGTCTACAAGGACACAATCACAGTTTAAGTCTCTGGCAAATGGCTCATTCTAGCTCTTGATCTGCTGCATCAACAAGGTTAAATTGATGGTAACTTAAAAATAATTGAGAGAAATAAAAGATTTTTGCCCTTTGCTCCACAATGCCAACATACATTAATATGAAGACAACTATGCTATCAAAAGTCTCTGAGCTTTCTGTAGAGAAACAGCCACAGAAGCAGTTCAATGATTTTCCTGGTCCTAGTGAGGGAAAGATGTATGGAGTGAAGAACAGGAAGACAGATCCACTCAACAATTTCCTACTTCAAAAGAGATGGCAAGTCCTGGAAATAATATCTTCCCCATACCACAGCCTCATTTCCACAGCTAGAAGTAACATTCAACAAAACAGTTAAACATGTGCTTAATTTTCAGCAGATGTTTAAATTAATCTCTACACAAAGCATTTATGTTGGCCATGTGCTTAACTTTAAGTCTGGGCAAGTCACATTAACTTCACCGGGATTTAAGCATGAATTTTTGTTAAGCACAAGCTTAAACTTTTCCAGAAACCTAAAAGGTTCCTAAATGGTAAATCTTTGAAAAGTGGGTCCTTAAATTTGGAAGTTATTTTTGTTAAGTGTGTATCAATGCTATATTCATCCTGAAGAATGGGTTTTGAATTATTCAAAATCAACCAGTCAAAACATGACTCAGAATCAAATAAAGCAAGGCAATGTTTAACTAACTATATATAGCTAACTCCAACAGGATTCTGATAAAAGTATTTTATTACAAAAACAAATGTCTGATCACAAACAGTTCTGAAAGTGCTACCTGTTTAACTCATCATTATTGGAAATTGTGTATGGTCCCACTGCATCATAAATCTGGATTGTTAGGGTTCCCTCCCCTTACCAAACTGTATGAAAACTTTAAAATGCTGAGCTCTATTTTCAGTGAGGAATTATTGCTTTGAAATTAGTCAATCACTAACTGAAGTTAGTCAATTAATCAGTCAACGAACCACTGAACTAAAAAGCAAGTAAGAATCTAGGACCGTGTGATTTTTCAGCAGAATAATTAGTGCTTAAGTACAATGATAACATGAATTTAAGAAATGCAGCACAACTGTTTTATAAGAAGGTTTGGAAGGAAAATATTTTATCAGTGAACATCAATTTCATCATATACATGATCTGATGAAAAAAATACTTCCATCAATAATTGAAATGTACAGATATAGCCAAAGTAAGAAAACGCTACTTGAGGTTATCAGAGTTTGATGTAAGGATATTTACTTCGTATGCTCTGACATATAATGTTAACAATCTATATCTTAACAGCTATAAAGCTTCACTTTTTAATCTCTTGTATGACATTTGTCTGACCTGAAGCAAGCATATTGATATTCGCCATAAAAACGATATTTTGCCAAGCCAGTTTAGAAGCATAGGAATTTCAAACAGTCCTAGGAAAAACTGAACTTCTTTCAGAATCTCTGTGGCTTGTAGGTTGAAACCAGGTACACTAGAGATCTGCCACTGAAAAAAATGAGAAAATAAATTCAGCTTTGGGGACATCATGAGACTCCCTTACTGAATGGTATCTTACTTTTCTTGCTTACTACTTGCTAAGATAGTATCTGAGTATGAGCGTCTTACCTTAGCACATGAGAATCTATCTATTTTTGAGTAGAATCTTACTCTGAGATGATCCCATTGAAGTTAATGAGACTATTTGAAGAGTAAATTACTATTTACTGAATACAGATGTTAGAATCCAGAGTGATGTTTGGACTATAACTGTTAGATTTTAGTGTTCATGGAGAGTGCGGGAGCTGGAGGATTCTTTATTTTAGTTTGGATAGAAGAGTGATTATCACTGCTCAAAAGGAAAGATAACACCTAGAAATAAGTGTAGTCGCCTAGACAGAACTGACCTGTCTGTTAAATTGAACAAGTAGAGCAGCAGCCACCACCACTGGAGCTAAAGTGATCTAGTATTAATAAATATTCCTTTAAACCTCTTTAGCCAATTATTATAAAATCTAGTGCACTTCCATTCATTTAGCAACTCATTCTCAAGACTGTACAACTTATTTGTTCACTGTTGGAACCTTACTATTAATGGTGTGCACACAAGCTTAAATAAAATAAGAGCAGACCTGACCCTTTGTTCATCCCTCCATCCAAAACTTTCTGATTTTCATGGGAAGGGAGAAGACTGTATGCCCAATGATGTCACAGTTCTGCAACTGCTCCAGGGCTTAAGTCATGAAGAAACCATGGCCTGGCATTACATATATATTACAGATAATTCAGTCCTGCTGTTTTGGAATCAGCAAGTGGGTACTCATAACTGATACTTTAATTCAGATACATGTCACCTCATTCATGTTGCTCACCTGCACAAGCACTGGCAGGATCGGAGCCCTATTTTGCTTACCTGGGTCAAAAAGTATGAAGTGAACTTGCCTTACTTTTCCAATAGTAAATTAATACTCAACTCAAGATGGACAATAAAACTTTAAACTCTATAGCATAAAACAATCCTTTGTTACCTCAATCAAAAAGGTGTGGTCCAAGTTAGGCCCTGACCTGGCCAGGTTTTAAGTTAAGACAGGAGAGATCATTTCTCTCCTGCCCAGCTTCACTAAGAACTATGCTGTGGAAGAAGCAGTCTGCCATTTTGCCTGCTGGCCTCTGGTCTGCTCCTAACTCTCTCCTAACTCCCAGAAGACCAAAGCTCATTGTTTCAACTGCAGCTGATGCTACATAGCATATCTAAGTAGTTCTTGTAGGTCCAAACTCAACATTTTCTCTCTAAAGTACATTTTTTTTGGACAACATAGCAAAAGAATTTCATTTTGGGGTTGTTTTTTTTAGATTTATGATTGGTGTGGGGAGAGGAGGTGGTATCACTCACTTGAATGCTAATGGGTTCACAGTATTAAGAATCTGTTAAGATTTTGCCATTCACTTGCTGAAATCCATGTTATTAAACTGGAAAGAAATTACAGGTCATCTCTAAACCAAGAGTTTCACATTGAATTTCTATTTACGGTATGAAAAAAATACACTCATAGAAAGTCCTGATTTTCAATCTACTGTTGAAGAAGATTTCAATCTAATATAATTTCTTCTAATTTATTGAATATACCAGGAAATTTATACCATGCCTAGACTATCTATTTTCTTGTTATTACAATATCCTACTTTGGTTTTACTTGTGAAATAGAATCTTAGAGTCATAGAATCATAGAATCTTAGGTCTGGAATGGACCTCATGAGGTCATCTAGTCCAAGCCCCTGCTAAAAGCAGGATCATTCGCACTAAATCATCCCAGCCAGGAGTTTGTCTAACCGGACCTTAAATATCTCCAGAGATGGAGATTCCACCACCTCCCTAGGCAACACATTCCAATGCTTCACCACACTCTTTTCCAAATATCCAACCTTGACCTCCCCAGTTGCAGCTTGAAACCATTGCTCCTTCTTCTGTCCTCTGTTACTACTGAGAACAGCCTAGCTCCCTCCTCTTTGGAGCATCCCTTTAGGTAGTTGAAGGTTGCTATCAAATCCCTCCTCAGTCTTCTCTTCTGCAGACTAAATAAGCCTAGTTCCTTCAGTCTCTCCTCATAAGTCATGTGCTCCAGCCCCCTAATCATTTTTGTTGCCCTCCGCTGGATTCTTTCTAATTTGTCCACATACTTCCTATATTGGGGAGCCCAAAACTAGACACAGTATTCCAGATGCAGCCTCACCAGTGCCAAATAGAGGGGAATAATCACATCCCTCGATCTGCTGGTAATACTCCTACTGATGCAGCCCAATATGCCATTGCCCTTTTTGGCAACAAGAGCACACTGTTAACTCACATCCAGCTTCCCATCCACCATAACCCCCAGGTCCTTTTCTACAGTGCCGTTACTTAGCCGAATGGTTGCCAGCCTGTAGCAGCGTATGGGATTTTTCCATCCTAAGTGCAGGAGTTAAACTTGTCCGTGTTGAACCTCATGAGATTTCTTTTGGCCCAGTGTTCCAATTTGTCTAAGTCTCCCTGAATCCTGTCCCAGCCCTCCAGCGTGTCTACCATTCCCCCCAATTTAGTGTCATCCGCAAACTTACTGAGCATGCAATCTATCCCATCATCCTGATCATTAATGAAGATGTTGAACAGCACTTGCCCCAGGACCAACCCCTGGGGAACTCCACTCGTTACTGGTTGCCAACTAGACATTGAGCCATTGATAACTATCTCCTGAGCCTGTTGATTTAGCCAGTTTTCTATCCACCTTACGGTCCACTCATCCAACCCATACTTCCTTAAGGGAAGCTTACAAGAGGTGGAAGCTTGGACAGATGACTAGTGAGACGTATAAAGATATTGTTCAGCACTGCAGGGATAGAATCAGAAAGGCCAAAGGACAATTGGAGTTGAAGCTAGCAAGGGATGTGAAGGATAACAGGAAGGGGTTCTACAAGTATGTCATAACAAGAAGAGGATCAGGAATATATTTCATGTTAAAAAAACTAGTGGTAAGTTTTACTGAGATCTCAGCTTTTGTAGCCTGCTTTCTCATTTGTATTTCTGTGCTTCATTCAAGCTTGACATTTTTATGCCTCTATCTCAGTAATTTTTTCCTGTTTAGATGTGTAAGTTCCAGCAAAAGACACTGAACAATAAAGTGTTTTAGGTTTGATTTTTCTTTTAGTAGTTTTTGTCCCCAGAACACAAGAAACACAATTTTAACTATACAGCCAGAAAAAACTAAAAGAACTGCTTTGTGGATGTAGATAAAATGCATCAAATGCCAAAAAGAATCAGTATTTCTGAAGAAAATGAACAGTAGCTCAGGGTGATTCTAACTAAGGAGATTTGGTGGAAAACAAACAAGTTTTTGTTCTCGGGGAGCTTTAGTGTGTAGTCCCTTTCCCAATGTGCAGTTCAGTCCCCCTCCCTGGTGCTTGCCACACAGGGTTTTGGATTCTGGGTTCTATTTTTTGTAACACATGATGTCACCACCCAAGTTCATGCTTTACTTTGTCCAGGAAGCAAGGGGTGCTGTCTTTTCAGAAAATAAATAACATTACTATTGACAAAAAGAACTGCAAAACCCAGTACACAAGAATCAGTAAAATACATCAGTATAAACACCAGGAAAGAAACCTAAGGCTAAGCCACCATGGGGGTGAGGGAGCCAATCCAAGAAAGGGTTACTTACTAGGATTAACTAATAAGTACAAATCCATGAACAAGTTTCCCACCTCCCAACACTCCCAACACTTCCCAACCTCCAGCTTTCACCCTGACACCTTCTCAAGCAGATGGTAAGCTGAGAATGAGTCCAAAAATGAGTTCTTCAGGGGTGTGAATGCAGAGAGTTAATCAGAGAGATCCCGAGCTCTTCTACTTCTCCCTTGTTTCCCAAACCCAAAGAGCAAACCTGAAACTAAAACCAATCTATGCCTCTGGTTCAGATTGTCCTATCCCACTGAGACGACTGAGCAGCACTAGCTCCTCATTGGCCCAGTAAACTGCTTGTCCAGATCACCCTGTGGAAAACTCTCCCAAATTAACTCAACAGTCCATTCTGTCCCCACCCCGACTTCAAGCATGCTGGGAAATGATACCATAGGGCTCTGGTAGCCAGTATTAATGTTGTCCAAAGAAGGGTAGGACTCTAAAGAGCAGTGATTCTCAAGTGTGTCCACCATGACTTGGAGTCCTGGAACTCCTTCCCTAAACTCCATGCTGTGGCCACTGTCTTTGTTACCTGCAGCAGCAGCCCAAGCCCGAAGCAACCGTAGCAATGTTTCTTTATAGCCTTGGATTTCTGTTGGAGGAATCCAGCCCTCTCTGCCTAGCCTCTTTGCTTGATTGGTAAGGGTGCATTGGCAGGGCCCTGGCTGGCCAGACCTCCCTGTTTCCCTCTCACCTCCCACTGGAGGGGTGGGGGTATCACTCATCAGTGGCCCACCTGCCCAGGTCTGGGCTAATCAGCTTGTCGGAGGAGGAGTTAGGAAGATGCTGCCTGGGAAAGCTTGCATAGGTTTACTACTGCTGGGAAGCTGAGTCCTAAAAGCAGCTTTGTAGCTGGCACTCTCTGGCAGAACAGTGCATGCACTGCAGTGACTGTAGAGGCCTAGCAGAGAGATAGCACAGGCTGCTGCAGGGACGTAACCCGCAGGATTTAGAGGACAGGAGCTAGGGACTTGTCCAAGGAGCAGCCTGATTGTATGACCACCAGAAGCCATGTTAAAGGATTCATTTGGGAGGACCTGCTAGCAAGATCAGCCTCCACACAATAGCAGCTTCAATTTTTTCACATACTATTGATTATTGAAGCTTTTTCGGAAAATCAAAAAAAATAAAAAAGGAAACTCAGAAGCAGCCAGGTTACACTGCATACAACATGAGTGACGCAGGTAACTGGCTTCTCAGCACCATCTTCAGCAAAGCACAGTCATGCCTTATGTGGCAAAATGTGGGTATTAGTGAGTGGGAAGAAAAGTATTCATTTGAAATCAGCATGATTTCTGCAATACACAAGATGGAACTTCATCAGATGAAACTGTACATTATGCAGAATCTCTTTAAAGCTCGTTCAAAAATAGAGAAAAACTATGCTGACAATTTTCTCTGTAAAAAGACCTTGGAATTAGAAGTGAAACAGCTCATCAACAACAGAAACTAAAGGATCTTCTTCTTCTCTGAAATGACAAAACATTCAGGGCAAGTTATCATATTGGGCAGCATCACAGAATATTTTCAAATGATCAGTTCATCAAATCTGGAGTGCCCTCTGTTCAATCAACGGTTTCATGATATAGTCTTTAGCAAAAATACATGGTAACAATGAATTGGAGAATAACAAACTTGAAAAACATGGATAGAATTGGTAATATATGTGTAATATTTTGCTCTTATTGGCTATGTCAACACTTGCACTTTTAAGTCGACTTTAACTAAGTCGACTTAGTGCGTCTACACTAAAAATTAAAGTCGACTTAAAGGGGAACTTACAAAGTCAACCTAGAGTGTCCACATTGGATGCTCTAGGTCAACTTTGTGGGGCTAGGGGGACCTTGGGCAGGCCTACGGTGGTGGGGGGGCACCCCCTGTGTGCAATGGGGCAAAGGGGTACAGGGACCCTGGCAGAGCCCTGTGTGTGATGCTGTCTAGATTTAGGGAAGCATTTATGATATTATTTTCAATGGATATCTCATAAATGCAATAATATCCTGATGAGCCATTAAGGACATAAAGAATACAACCATTGTGTCCTTAATGGCTCATCAGTTTACTCCCTGGGACCATATCACCTGGCAGATTCCTTAACATTAAGGAGACAATGGTTGTTCACACCCTCCCGTCTAAGGCTTTCCTCCAGAATGACACAAGTTAAAGTATGGACATAACATCAAATTCCTAACTTCTAATCGAAATAGAATTTCTAGACATAAACTATATAATCATTCCCAGCAAATTACTGCCTTTCTATTGATACCAAACATGACATAGTTTCTATGGATTATAGCATTTATGAGATATCCATAGAAAATAATATCATAAATGCTTCCCTAAATCCAGACAGTGTCACACCCTGCCTACATGCCCTGCCCTTTGGGGGGCATGCCAGGCTCCCCCTGTGCCCCCCCCAGCAGGGGGGGCATTGGTGTAGTCCTGGGGTAGCCCTAAGTCGATTTAGGGCTACCCCAGGGCTACACTGGCTTAATTTGACTTTAAAAAGTCGAATTAAGCCTTAGGTCGAATAGAAAGGTGGTTTAATAAAGTCGACTTGATTTTCATTAAGTCGACTTTATTTTGCTTAAGTCGACTTAAGCAATCTGCTTAAGTCGACTTAAGCAAAATATAGTGTAGACGCAGGGCAAATTAAGTCGACTTAAGCCAAGCTTAAGTCGACTTAATTTACCAGTGTAGATGAAGCCATTTACTGTACCTATTATTCTTTACATTAAATTGTTATTTTATTTATTTGATACTTCAAAACAATCACATTACTAAACAGTCAAGAATATAATATTTTAACTACCAAAAGTGCAACCAATGTGAATGTGTTATGGCTGCATGTGTGACCACAGCAAAATTTGTTTGAGAACAATTGCTCTAAACACTGAGGGATTGACACTGATAGCAGCAAATTCACCACCGTAAGAATGATATTTCTGGATCAAGTGAGCAGTCAGTAAAGACATGGTCAGTTGATCTGGAAATCAAGTTAATAAAATCACCCCCTAAAGTGGTATAGTCCAGTATTGACAGGAATGCATTCCCCGTTGGTCCAGTTCAGTGAAGATGGCACACTAAATGGAAATTATGAAATCGGTGTAAATTACACAAGTTAATCTGGGCTTGTCTACACTGAAATTGCTATGTCGATCTCCGTGGATATATGCAGCAAAATTGATTGAGCAGCCAGTGAAGACCCACTCAGTCAATCCAAGAAGTGTTCTCAGTTTGACACAGTAACTCTATTCCCCCTAGAAAAGAATAACGCTGAGTTGAACAGAGAGCATTTCCCATCAGCACAGCCCAGTGAAGACACTGTGGTAACAGAGGGTAAAAACATTGATTGTGTATCTCTCATCGACCCAATGCAGCAGTATAGACCAGGCCTCTGTGTAGCTTATGTAACTCCCATAGATTCTTGCCAAATTTTGCCAGCAGTGTAGACTTGTCCTAAATCCAGAGTTCTAGGACCTGAAAACTCCAAATGGAGACTATGGTTTTGTTTGTTCTGAAGAACAAATTTTAGCAACTTTCTGGCAACCCAGGCTCATGATATATTTAAAGCAATAAACTAGTTCCCAGATGAAATTACGAGGGCCTTTAAATATATGTTTTAATTCTAATTTTTTTCTTACCTCAGTTCTTCTGAGTCCAGTCCTTTTCCAGGGTAAGTCTTTTCCAGGCTAAGGGCTATGGGTATAAAAAGGAAAGAACTGACAGCTTCTAAATTTCACAGAGACAGAGGAAAGTTTATAGCTGTGGGTAGGAAAAAAAATGATAATCTTTGAAAATTGATCCTTTATCTCCACAGATTGTCATCAAAACAGTTAACTTATTTTCATGTAAATGCTACAGAGAAATTTTGGTGTTACCAGCAAACATATTGTACAGCCCTTGTGAACACCTTGATTTACACAAAAAGTCTTTCTGTAGCTTAATATTTCCTTTTGCAATTGCTGAGTAATTCCATTAGGCTCATTCAGTGGCATAATTACTGTATATGCTATTGATTTGCATATATTCATCTATAGGGAGCCAAAAATTTGCCATGCTGAAGGCATTCAATTACCCATTGGTTAAAAAAAAATGTTGATATGTTATTTGCTTAAAACTGTCCACATTTTCTTTAATCTTAACTAGTGAACTGACCCAAAAAGACATTTCTGTTGGAAGTCTGTGTGGACCTTGGCCTACAGGCATGGATCAAATATTATTTATATGGATGTTCACAGCTAGGGAGAATATATGCTCATGTCATGTAGAACTCTTTTTAAAGTCTTGCTTTTACTGGTGATGTACAAGAAAGTTACTGTTCATCAGGGCTTTTCTTGAGCCAGTACGCATCGGTACGGTGGACTGGCACCTATTTTTCCCTGGCCGGCCCCGCTGCTCAGCTGGGGACCGGGGTCAGAAGGGAAAAGGAGTGGGTCTCTTTTTCTTTGCTGACCCTGGCCCCCAGCTGGGTAGTGGAGCTGGCAGGGGCCAGGAGTGGCAGCTGCAGGCCAGCATCTGGCCCACCAGGTGCTAGAATAGGCCCGCAGACACCTGGGAGCTGTGGTCAGGCTGCAGCTTTTTCAGATCTCCTGCCCTGAGCATGCGCAGATTAGATGTGTGGTTCAGGGTGGGAACAGCCTGACCAGGGAGTGACTCTGGCTGCTCCTGCAGATCCGGCCAGGTAAGGGGAAGGGGCCGAGGGGTCAGGAACCGGCGGGCAGGCAGGAAAGGGGCCAGGGGATGAGAGGGTTGGGTGGGCAAGAGGAGCAGAGAGGGGGACCTGGGGGTCAGGAAACAGGTGGGGGGGGGGGGGATTGGGGGGGGGGGGGAAGGGTGAGGGGAGGGGGACGGGGCCCCGGGGGTCAGGGAATTGATAGGCATGGGGAGGGTTGGAGAGGCCCAGGGGAGTGGTGGAGGGTCCTGAGAAAACATCCTGCAAAAGCAACTGCGGTGTATAATCATGACTTGGAGTCTCCTCAGAAAAAGTCACTTCTTTCCAGGGTGGCATTCCATAGTCTGAGATACTCTCAAAAGCAGTGAATACATCTTACGCCAGGGAAGTCTCAAAATGAAATGAAATTTGAAAATGTTATCTCTCACGCCTACTGTGGTGGATTTTGTATCAGAAATGGCCTGCATCAGAAGTGGGGCACTTACCTGAGCTAAGTCAAACATTATGGCTATGTCTACACTTAGAAAGTTAAGTCGACTTTATTAAATCACTTTAAGTTGACATTATTAAGTTAACTTAGAGAGTCTACTCTAGACTCTTAAGTCAACTTGGGGGGGGGAGGGGGGTTGGAGGGGTGCAGTGTGGGAAGTGTGGGAAGGTCTCCCCTCCCCAGACCACTCCTTCAAAAGAGGAAGTGAGCTCAGCCCCTTCCCATTGTGCCTGGCAACCAGCCTCTTCCCCTACGCTTTGCCAAGCAGCTGCACGACACCTGCCAGCTAGTGGTAAGGCTTCTTTGGCTGTGGAGCAGGCCTGTCTGACAACCCGCCAGTGCAGAGGAAGACAGCACAGGAGGAAGCCTGCCCCCCACCTTGCTGCCCCAGCAAGCTGCCGCACTGACAGCACTGCGCTCCGTGCCTCACCACTTCGGGGCACTTGAGGCCAGCAGTGACTAGTGGGAGTGGATCATCCTCACCACCTGGGACGATGACCTGTGGCTGCAAAGCTTTAGGATGAGCAAGCGGACCTTCCTCCAGTTCGTCCGCGAGCTCACCCTGGTTCTGCAGTGTATGAACACCTGACTTCGACCCATAGACAAGCAAGTGGCCGTCACTGTGTGGAAGCTGGCAACCCCCGATTCTGACCATTTCGTAGCCCAGTAATTTGGCCTAGGGAAGGCCACCATGGGGACCGCCATTATGCAGGTCTGCAGGGCAATCAGCTGTGTCTTGCTAGCCCGCCTCGTCACCCCAGGAAACCTGCACGAACTCCTCAACGGACTTGCTGGACTCAGCTTTCCCAACTGTGGGGGCAGTGTGGATGCCACCCACATCCCCATCTGAGTCCCAGAACACTGCACCAGGACTATGTCAATCACAAGGGGACCTGCAGGACCTCGTGGACCACCATGGAATCTTCCAGAACATCCGTGTACGCTGGCTGGGGAAGGCACACAACGCACAGATCCTATGCAACTCCATCCTGTACAGGCACATGCAGGTGGTCACCTTCTTCCCCGACCACACCATCACCATCGGGGACATGCAGGTGCCGGTCCTGATCCTTGGGGATGCTGCCTGCCCCTTGCTCCCCTGACTGATGAAGCCATACACGGGCCACATTGATGACAGCAGGGACCTCTTCAATTGGAGGCTCAACCGGTGCCACAGTGTCGTCGAGCGTGCCTTTGGCCATCTCAAGGCCTGCTGGAGGGTCCTCCTGACCCACCTGCAGCTCAGCGAGAGCAACCTCCCGGAGGTCATCAGCGTGTGCTGTTGCCTGCACAACCTCTGCAAGCTGTGGGGGGAAAGGTTCCCCGACATCTCGGAGGCCAAGGCTGAGTGGCTCACTGTGCAGTATGAGCAGCCCGATGACACCCTGCCCCGTACTCAGTGAGTCCAGTGGCAAGCACAAGCATGTCCCACAGGCATGCCCAGCCCTGACAGCAGGGAGGGAGAAAGGGAGGGAGCACTCACCAGCAGGTGCAGCAAGTGTCTGGCATGATGTCCCCTCGCCTGGGTCTTCTTTGGCAAAGGGAACCTGCTCCTCTCCCTCTTCCTGGGTCTGCCATCGGGGCAGGGATGAGCTCCAGGCTGGCAGCTGGCTCTGGGGCTGGTGAGGTGCCCTCCTGCTTCTATTTGGTGCTGGCCTCTCCCTGTTCCAGCACCACAGTCATCCCCCAAGCCCTCCTCCTGGTTGTCCTCGAGGGAGGGGGGCTCGGCAGAGTCGATGGTGTGGGCTGGCAGGCTGCCACTGTCCCGGCCCAGAAAGGCATCCAGGTGCTGGTAATACTGACAGCTGGTGGAGGCTGCCCCTGTCCAGAGCGTCTCCTCCCGGGCCTTTTGGTAGCCCTGGCGGAGGTCATTGATCTTGACCCACACCTGCTGGGTGTCCTGGGTGTGGCCCTTGGCAGCCAGGGCCCAGGAGATGGAGGCATACACCTCCCAGTTGCGTTGCCTACCCTGCAACTGGGAAGTGACTGCCTTGTTCCCTCAAATGGCCAACAAGTCGAGAATTTCCTGGTAGCTCCAGGATGGGGCCGGCCTGGGGCACTGGTCTGCTCTGCCATGCTCCCAAGCAGCAGGTCTGGCCAGCTCTGGCGAGCAGGGTGGTCAGGAGTGAGTCCTGCCCTGTGGTTGGCCAGGGCAGGCTTTTCCTGTGCCAGGAACTCTGGGAGGGAGGTCAGGGAGGAAGGTCTGGAGGCCATGGAGGTCGATTTAGGGCTACTCTGCATGTACACTGGCTTAGGTCAACTAAGTAAGGTCGATGTAAGCATTAAGTCGACCTAAAAGGAGGTGTTATTACGTCGACTTAACTTTTCCTTAAATCGACTTAAGGAACTGCTTAAGTTGACTTAAGGAAAATTCAGTGTTGATGTAGAGTAGTTTAAGTTGACTTAAGCCTCCTTAAGTCGACTTAATTTGTAAGTGTAGATGCACCCTAAGAGCCTTCATATTTGGTTCAGCATTTTCCATGTCAATTATTTATTCTGAATCAGTTTGCCAATATGTACTATGTACTTGAACTGCTTCCTGTACCTTCCTTTACATATTGCATGCATCTGTCTTACCATTGGCTATTTTTTCGACTTCTCTGTTCATCTACATTGGCTTTAGAAAAACACTCTCACTGTATTATTGCTTGATGGCATGCATAATCTGCGGGCATACAAAAATTTATCTTTGAAAGCTTTAAATTTCTCTCCATTACTCAAACTCATTCAATTTCACCCATCATTTCCCACATACTCCCAAAATTTGTTCTGCTGAAATTCAGTGTCCTTAGGTCTCACTTCCATCCTGGCTATAAACCAGAGGAGATTAGATTGCATTACACTCTTTGTAGTTACCTTTCACATAATGTGTAACAGTCTTATGCCCTGGCCACAGAATTACTGGACTATTTCTTCTACTTGGTGAATCCTGGAATATATTAATACATTTCATTATTATTTACTATTTTTGGTCCTTTTTACGGTGTTTTTATTTAATCTTCTCCCCAGTCAGGAAGTCTTGCCATCAATGTGCAGAATTATTTCCATTGTATTTAATTATGAGCTATATTGATTCTAGTTTATACACAATGCCTCTAATGACTGCAGGCTTTAGGCCACATCACATTCAGGCAAAACTGTCATTGAGGTCAATGGAACTTTTGACTGAGTAAGGACTGCAGCTCTGGATCTCGTGTCTACCCAAGTCATTATTCCAACATAAACCCAAATTAAACAGATTCTCCTAGTACATAAACTTTACTCACTGGACAAAAAGGCAAAATTTTGTCCTGTAGCAAACTTATCAATTTCTGAAACCTTTGAAAATTTGTCACAGAGGAGCCAAACTGCAAAGTTGCCTTTTGTGGAGGGAATCCTGTCTTCTAGATAAGCATGGAATAAAAATGTATATAGTTTAGATCAAAACATGCAACCCTCCCTTTTCCATATGCAAAGGTGCCATGTGCCGTGTCTTCCACTTTCCAGGGATTTGCATTGCAGTGGGACAGCTGAGGACAGAAGCAGTCTTGCTTAGTAGTCAGAGCAGTCATAAGGTCTTGGAGGCAGAGCAAGCACCCAGGTTGGAGAATGAAGCCAAGAGTCAGCACTAGAGCCAACTGCTAATTATCAAATCTAGAGCTCAAGCCAGAGTCAGAAGCAGCTATCAAAGCTGAGGTCAG
The DNA here is from genome assembly GCA_007922175.1 of Pelusios castaneus. Classification (NCBI taxonomy): domain Eukaryota; kingdom Metazoa; phylum Chordata; order Testudines; family Pelomedusidae; genus Pelusios; species Pelusios castaneus. The sequence goes on from ML685898.1 coordinate 1,032,346, forward strand.
AGTCAAAGTTAAATTCTAAAGCCAAGGATAAAGCCAGAGTCAGGGTAAGAAGTCATAGGCCAAGGTCAGAGTCAGTTTTGGTAACAGAACTGATGATTAGAGGCAAGGTGTGAAGGCGGGTAAAGGAGGAGACACCGAGATCAAGCATGGAGCTGGAGCACAATGGAAACAGAAGGAAAGGTAGGGATGAGATGAAAGCTGAGGAGTCACAAACAGAAATCACCTTATTAATTATTTAGACAAACTGCCTGTGCCGCTTCTTTCTTAAATAGCGTGGTTGGACAATGAATGGAGTTGGACGATCCTCCAATAAGGGATCCTGTGGTTGGTGTCTTGGCTGAGGCTAGAGTCCAACTAGCTTTTTAGCCCAGCAGGTTTCAGTAGATATTGGGTAGAGGCCAAGAGGCAGCAGTTGTCTGGGGAGGCCCAGACCTAGATTCAAGACTCAGATTACATTACGTAGCTAATACAACCCTGTGGCATTTTCTCTACACCAGAGGAGCCCCTTCTCATGATTCCTTTGCTAGGGCCAGTAATTGAACCTCTAAGGACACAGAGCTGTTGCAGGATTCTCTATGTACATGACCTGATCCTCAGGAATGAGATGGGTTTGTGGGCAGGCCACTTGCTCCTTTTAAGAAGCCAGCATGTCCCTTGGTGGAAGAACTAAAGATGATTTCCATGAGGGTAATCTGACAAGATTTTTTCCCCGTGAGGCCTATCTGTAACCTTTGGTGCAGGGGAAGTGATCAAGCCCCATGTGCACAACTTTCATTAAAGCCAATAAGTGCTCCATGTTCAGGCTGCAGGATCACCCACACACAATAGAAAATAAAATATTCTTTTTATAGAGAAATGGGTTTATTTGTTCAATGCATCCCTACTGAAAATGACTTTTCTTCATATCAGAACATTTTTTTTAAAACTTGTATCTTTTAAATCAATTTCAGATAATTAGGCTATTCATGTATGTATGTATTTGGCTTAACTCTTCAAAAAAGAGGTTTTCAAATACCATCAATCAAAAATGAGGAAAGTAAACAAACTGAAATGATCACCCATTTAGGTATGTGGAGGAAATTTTCTTTCTGCAAAAGATTTGGCTACCATTGGACTTCATTGCTTTTTTCCCTTATTTCCAATAAGCAGAATCTAAAATGTATTCTTTCTATTTACCTCACACTCCTTCTGCGACAGCCCCCCCACTGACAAGCAAAAGAAACAAAAAATGAAGGCACAACTTTACAAAATTTCCTTGAGACCAATATTGAGACCTAAAAGTGAAAACTCTATATCTCTGGAAATAATATTTGTTAACTACAGTGTTTGCTACAGAACCCCAACAATAAGTGTTTATGCATTATTTTGTTCCTAACACTGAAACTCTTTTTATTATCATTATATAATTACCTGTTCCATTGGCACTATGATAAATGTATTAGAAAGTCAACAAATTGGCAAGCCCTTTGTTTTTGTTTCTTGTTGAGCCATTAAAACTTGGTTTTAAAAACAGCTAGGAGATACACAGAGGGCTTAACCCTGTTCCTACTGCAGTGAATGTGAAAATTCCCTAGATATATTGCTAGACCATATTCAGCCTAAAAGAAAATGTGTCCTAAAATGACCTGGACTAACACCTTTGTTGTTATCTAGTGCTGAAACACTTCCATTTCCACACTTTTTGCTTTCCTTCAATATCTAGGGAGAACTGGACTGAAGAGAATCTCACACTGTGTGTCAGGTTCTTGATACTTAAAAAAAAAAAAAAAACACGTTGCAACTTCAACTCCAAATCAAGCAGACTGAGGTTGCACAATTTCTCAGGTTCACTGGGGTATGCATGCTAGTTCCTCAGTCTCAGTCACTGGCTCATAATTATGAGCAATCAAAGAAACATAAACCCTTACATGACTCCAGCCAGTTGCATGGGATAGTCCGGATCATTTGGTGCAAATGTGTGTCTGATTTGTCAAAAGGCCCAAGTTTAATCGTTAGCCATGAGATTTATTTCCTTACTTTCCTTTAGATGTGGAATTTCATCTGCAAATAACTTTTACAGAAGGAATATTTCATATTCTACCTTTCCAAATAAGGGGTATACCTTTCCAAATAAAGTCACATTATGTTACTAATATTTCAGTTTCTCATCTTACAGTTTGTCCCACATAATTGTGTGTAATGATAAACATTGTTTGTACCTACCTTAAATGTTATTCTGTTGTTTATGGCAATTATTTCAACTATAGTGCACATAAAATGTAATTGAAGCTAAGTGAAATCATTAGAAAGCAGCTTCTGCAAATGCTTGGGTTCCAAACATACTAGTGCTTGTATGCCTCACAAAGCCAAATGCTTTCAGCAATGCTACGTAAATCCAAAAGCTCAGTTTTCTTCTAATGGCTTAAGGACTGGTATTTTGGGATATAGGAAGTAGTGTAGGCCTCGGGGAACTGAAATTAAAGAATGTTTTGTACAAGGACAAATTCTATCATTTCTCTCTAGCCACAGATTAATTACATTGCACAAGCATAACAGCAGTGAGTGGGGGCAGTGAAAAAGGACATGGGGGGACTTGCAGAGGATATGTGCCAAGTAGTTTCAGTGGCTCCCTCACCTCAGTGCATAGGGGCTGTGTAAGGATGAACTACAGGCAGAGGACATGCTATTGTGCTGAAGTAACATCCCAACATTGCTTGGACAGCTTAGCAAGTAGTCTGTGGCTCAGTGAGGAAGATCCCATACACCAGTGGTTCCCAACCTTTTTGGCTCAAGGGCCATAGATATAATTTTTACAACCCTGAAGGACCACCAGTCTCCACCAGTAGCTCCCACTCCCTCATACGGCAGCCAGACAGAAGTTGTTCAGCAAGAAGGCTGCCTCTTTTCTGATCCCCCATCTCTCTGGTTGCAGCAGGGAACCAGCACATGTCCTGTAGACACATGCACTTCACCTGGGTCCCTAGTAATGGCTTCTTTCTGTAGTCAGGGAGATGGAATATCAGTGCTCCCCTCCCTCTGGTTCCAGCAGGGACCCTAGCATGGAGGGACCCAGCCAAAGTGCTTAGCTCTCTGCTGTAGTAAAAGGAGGGGAGTGCTGATCTCCCAACCCTCTGACTCTGGCAGGGACCCTAGCACCTAGGTGGAGAACTTTGCCATGCTTCCTGCTGCAACCAAAGGCTATGTCCACACTGGCAAGTTAGTTCGAATTAAGAAGGCTTAATTCAAACTAACTAAAGCCATGGCTACACTAGGCTTTAGTTAGTTCGAATTAAGGGCTTCTTTAATTCGAACTAATAAGTTCGAATAGGGTATTCAAACTAAGTGGTTAGTGCCTCCATATCTCTTCTTTCTGAGCTAAATATTAACTTTATTATTAATTATTATTATTATTCCAGAACCTCAGAAACTTTAACAGAGGCCAGAGATCCTTTTTGCGGTGCACTATACAAGCGCATAGGAAGAAACAGTGTCTGCACCATTGAGATTACCCAAGTGATTAGTAAGGGGATGGATCAAAGAAATAAAACATTATTATTCCTATTTTACTGAGGTACTAAGAGATTCAGTAACATGATAACAATTATAAAATAAGTCTGTGAAAGAGCTGGAGATGGAACACAGATCTCAGGTTCATGCCTTAATCACAAGACAATCCTTCCTCTAGTGATCAGTGACGAAATTTCTTGCCATACTCGAATCCTACCATCTCTGGTTCCCTCACAAATCATTATTAATCTCAGCTATTTCTTACTTAAAGTAAGGTGATCTAAACTGGAGATGACACCACATGAGCATGTACTATGACTTGATGAGTTGAAAGTAACTCCAACACTTTTCTGTGATCCTCTTTTCTATTCATATGTGGTCTAAGAATGAATCAGAATTTTGACAAATGTGTTTGTAAACATTTGAAGAATCATTATCTGCAAACATAGTTCCAGCTATCTGGTTTGTTTATACTGGTTCCTCTCAAGAACATCTCCAAATATTTGATATCCAAAATTCAGGATTCACAGATGCAAAAATGTATGTATTTTTGTTCTCCTCTAACCATGTTATTCTGCTATCCATCTGCTTTCTTTTTAAATATGAATTGTACATGCAGATTTCTTGTATTTGAATTTTTTCCTAGTTACCTTGTTTTCTTTAGGTATTTCCATATTTGCTTGTTTTTTTTAAAAAGCAAACAGAAAAAAAGTTCTGTACTATGACATCATATTGACATCCTTGACATCCAGACTTTTAGATTCACCACTCAGATTTCTGCTACTTGAGCTAACTGAGTAAGTGATAACAACAGTAGGTTGTCATCTTGTATCTGGACCAGTACCCAAGGCGGTGAGATAATTTGCCTTGAGTTTTCACAAATATTTGCTGACAAAGGAGGGATGGTGAGATGCAGGATTCCATTCCAGGCTCTGGAGAGGAGCATGCTATATCAGGCACAGACTTTTCTGCTCATTGCCCTCAAGCCTGTTCCTTTCTGCCTTGTTTCTTCTCACTTGTCCCTGTTCTAGCCCTGTCCTTTCCCCATCCCTGGCTCCTTTTCTCATTCTGCATTTGCCTTGCCTACCCATTCCCAATCTGTTCTCCTTAGGCTTCTCATCCAAACACCAGTCTCCTTGCCCAGCCAATCCTAATTCTCCCCCCACTCTCTGACTTTTTGGCATATCTGTCTCCCTTGTTCTACACTATTTTCCCCACTCAATGGTTCCTAGTCCAGTTCATTCCAGTTTGTCCCCCAAAGATCTCAGTTTTCCTCCCTTCTCTACCACCCACCAAATGGCACTCATCCACATCTTCTTTCCCTCATTGGTTCCTAGTCTGAGTTTCCCCACACAACTCTCACTCACAAACTCCAAATCTACCTCTTCCCCTTATACTGTTGGCCTGGCATATGTGCCATCTGCTTCCCCCTCCATGCCACTTGGGTTTTGGTAGAGAGGTTAATGAGAACACAGGAAAGACAAACTTCTTGCTTTCGATACCTATGTCCTTCCCAGACCAGGCAGGAGCAGAAATTATAGGAAAACTCCAGTCCCACCCCTGTAACCAGTATAGTTACAGTCACTTTGTGGAGCTGGTGTATAGTAGTTGTGAGAGGCTCAGTGAAGAGAATCTTTGAGGATTTTACCTGCAAAAATTGACATCTCTATAGAAAATATATAAACGGATTTAAAAGCTTACAATATAGTCAGTATTTTTTTTTTAAATATGGTAAAAGTCACATTCCTGATACAAAGAACACTCACCTGCTGAATTTCAAGTTTGTACACTAACACTTGGGGGCACTAAAGCACCTCTGAGACAAGTTTGCCAGAATTGTTTTCACATTGCAAAACATTATTTTTCCCCCTCTAACCTCATTTTTGCAAATGGCAGAACCATTTTAGCTAAAATTCTGCCATGCAGTTTAGACATTCTGCATGGAAATTTTCAGACCTAATCACTGATATCTGGTAAAATTACAAGAAACTGAAAAGGGGGTGTTATAATAGGAACCATCAGGAAGGCTTAATAGTAGGCAGTGCTAATAACTGTACCTATAACACAGTAAAAGGCACTGTTGGTGTTCTCTAGAGCTAGATGAAAAAATTTTGATGGACGCGAAATTATTCATAAATCTGACCTAATTAGTTTTGGCTGGGAAAAAGGTTTTTGAGGCCAGCATCAGAAAACTGTGTACAAGTCTGTCCTTATAACATTTAACCCACAGGTTATGGCATTTGCTTAGGTTAGAAGACACAGGTTTCAATTCCCACACTGGAGTTGGGAATTGAATTCAATTTCCCTGCCAGCAAGCATCCAAACCATTAGGCTACAGTCCATTCTCGGATGGGATGCTCTCAATTGATTGAAGCAGTTCCACTTGGTAGAAATACTTAAATATTCATTGGAGTAGGGAGTATTCATTGGAGTAGGGACTTGGATCCAGGTCTCCCCTCCCAAGTGGGTGCCCTTATCACCTGGATCTTCTGCACTAAGCCTCTCTTGTTGAAGCTGTCCCATTCTGTGTAAATACTAAAATAACCTTTGGGCCAAAGAGAGACCAAGGATAACTCTACACCTAAGTGATATGGGCACTCAAGTAGGTTGTACCCGCTCATGTGGGTAGGTTGATGTGGATGCAAATTTTCGCTCTGCCTGATTCAGAGGAAAGGTAAGAAATTGGCAAGTAGGCTCTTCCTGTATTCGATCTGGGCCTGTATCTACAAAAAATGAACAGGCAAAAAAAATCACAACTTAAAATCCCATTCAGAGAGATGCATTTCACTCTCAGGCCTGAATTTGCCAAAGTGGCATCTAATCTTTGGGGGCCCAGTGTCCATCTCAAGACAGTTTCTTGATTTCCAGAGATGTTGCAAATCCATCACTGCCATTGATTATAACTGGAGAAGTGGATGGTTTGTCCTGAAAAAGTCAGGCCCTAAGTTGCTGTTTGGACACCCAAAAGCTGAGGCATTCAAACTTAGTAGCTATTTAAGACATGAGATGGGTGAATTATTAAGCCACTCAACTAGAACTTAGTGCAAGGCTCCCTCCAGTTCAATCAACCACAAAATGGGTGCCTGATCCATTGTGTTAGGATGGGCAAAGTTGATTGAATGTGTTGCTGGCTGCTTCATTCCCTGTGTACTGTTGGCTGTGAAACCAATATGCCTTAATCACATAGGCCTGAGGAGCCAATGGTATGAGAGAACTTTGACTATAAAAACATAGGCCAGAGCACTCACCTAATCCTTTCCCTCTGCTTACCCTTTCCATCACATTTCCTAGACACATACCCATTTGCTGCATTGTGTCGTTAATAAAGCTGCAATCCTGCAATGAGTTCTGCATTGGCATGGCTTTGACAGCACTGAACCCTGCAGAAGAAAGCAGATCTCACCAAGGGTTCAGGAGTTCAACCAAGTGGCCCCTATAACAGGATTGGGGCCTTCAACTTTTAAGGTTTTATAAGCAGGGGCCATTTTTTATATGATCTATAAAAAGCAGACTTCTGGGCACTGCAAACAAAATAATTAATGTGGCTCTTTAAATCATAGTTTCCTTTTCAATATGCACCTTCTCTTGCATGGTCTATGTTCCAGTTTATTTGAGATTTGGCAGGATTTCCATTTTTTTAAGGATTTGTTTTCAAGCTCTAATAAACTCACACAATTCCCTGTTTCACCAAGTTGCTTTTATTCCCTATCCCTGACTTCCATCCTCTAGCCTGTTAAACAGCCTCCAGGTTGATTCAATATTGTCAGTACAATCATAGAATCATAGAATCTTAGGGCTGGAAGGGACCTCATGAGGCCATCTAGTCCAACCACCTGCTAAAAGTAGGACCACTCCCATTAAATCATCCCAGCCAGGGTTTTGTCTAACCAGGCCTTAAATAATTCCAAAGATGGAAATTCCACCATATCACTAGGTAACCCATTCCAATGCTTCAGCACCCTCCTAGTGAGAAAGTTTTTTCCTAATATCCAGCCTAGACCTCCCCAGCTGCAACTTGAAACCATTTCTCCTTGTTCTGTTCTCTGTTACCACTAGAACAGCCTAGCTCCTTCCTCCTCAGAGCACCTCTTCAAGTTGCTGAAGGTTGCTATCAAATCCCCCCTCAGTCTTCTCTTCTGCAGATTAAATATACCTAGTTCCTTCGGTCTCTCCCCATAAGTCATGTGCCCAATCATTTTCGTTGTCCTCCATTGGACTCTTTCTAATTTTTCCACATCCCTTCTGTAGTGGGGACACCAAAACTGGACTCAGTATATCCAGATGTGGCCTCACCAGTGCCAAATAGAGGGGAATAATCACATCTCTCAATCTGCTGGCAATACTCCTACTGATGCAGCCCAATATGCTATTGGCCTTTTTGGTAACAAGAGCACACTGTTGACTCATATCCAGCTTCCTGTCCACCATAACACCAAGGTCCTTTTCTACTGCGCTGCTACTGATCAGTCCACTGCCTGTAGTAGTCCATGGGATTTTTCTGTCCTAAATGCAGGACTTCGCACTTGTCCTTGTTGAACCTCATGAGATTTCTTTTGGCCCAATGCTCCAATTTGTCTAGGTCTCCCTGAAGCCTGTCCCTGCCTTCCAGTGGCTATGTCTACACTGGTAAATTAAGTCAACTTAAGCTTGCTTAAGTCGACTTAATTTACCCTGCGTCTACACTACAGTTTCCTTAAGTCGACTTAAGCAGCTTGCTTAATTAGACTTAAGGAAAATAAAGTTGACAATGAAAATGAAGTCGACTTTATTAAACCACCTTTTCATTAGACTTTAGGCTTAATTCGACTTTTTAAAGTCGAATTAAGCCAGTGTAGCCCTGGGGTAGTTAAAGTCGATTTAAAAGTGCAAGTGTAGACATAGCCAGTGTGTCTACCATTCCCCCCAGCTTGGTGTCATCCATGAACTTACTGAGCGTATAATCTACCCCATCATTCAGATAATTAATGAAGATGTTGAACAGAATCCAGCCCCAGGACTGATCCATGGGGCACTCCACTCATTACTGGTTGCCAACTAGATATTGAGCCATTGATTCCTACCTGCTGAGCCTGATGATCTAGCCCGTTTTCTATCCACCTTAGAGTCCATTCATTCAACCCATACTTCCTTACCTTGCTGACAAGAATGCTATGGGAAACTGTACCAAAATCTACTTGGAAGAAAATAGAGTGATCAGGAACAGTCAGCATGGATTCACCAAGGGCAAATGCTGCCTTATCAACCTGATTGCCTTCTATGATGAGACGACTGGATTCGTGGATGCGGGAATAGCCGTCGATGTGATATACCTCGACTTTAGCAAAGATTTTGGTACGGTTTCCCACAGCATTCTTGTCAGCTAATCTGAGCAGAAGTCCATACAACAGAAGGCTTTTGGTGGCAAAAGATTTTTGTTCTTTTTGTTCCATGTTTGTATGGCACCTAACAAAATGGAGTCCTTGTCCATGACTAGGGCTGCTATGTACCATGGTAGTAAAAATAAATTAATAATCCTGATCGCTAGTGCAGGCTTCTTCTAATACTAAAGTTAAACCCCAGATATTTTCAAGAGTTCATCCCTCTGCCACCTTACCCTGCAATGGGAAGAGGAGCTATGATAAATGAGCACTTTGAAAATCTGGCAATTTATTTTGAGGTCTAAGTGGGAACTGAGCTTCTCTGTAAACTCCAGTACCTTGATCTCTGTCTATGTAAAATGTGGATAATATGCACATCCACGTGGGGATTTAATAAGTAAATGATAATGAAGTAGTATAAAATGATAAGAAGTAATGAGTCCAATCTTTTTCTCAAACAACAGTCCAATGGAATCTGCCTGACTATGGGATCAAACCCATAATTTTCTCTCTTGTGTTCTTTCATCTAGACAATACTGAGGCAGGATTGAGATAGTAAAATATAGACAGAGACAGATTTATTACTATACATTGATTTTTTCCTTCACTTTCATATTCTAACGCTCTATAACAACTATGCTAATCTCTCTTCACAGTGTTAAATAAATGTTCTGTGAACTTAATGCTTTTCACAGACGAGGAAGCACAAGTAGTCCAAGTTGAAAAGGGAATGCTTTAAACAGCTCTAAGCAGTCTGAAGACAGAAATAAAGAAATTCAGTTTATTACAGGTCCTTCAAAGTTTGTGGGAGTCCACTAACCTCTATAGAAGCTTTGCTTCTAGCACCAGATGAGGATCATCAGCAGTTTCTCCATGAAAGCAATCAGGAAGTAGAGTAAGAGGAGGGTGAAGGTACATATGCACCTAAAGCTCCACCTGTTGCATCATCTACCCCAATACTTATTCCTTTAACAAGATTTTTGTGGCCATCAACAAAGTATCTGACATCAACTTTTCCCGATCCATAATTAAATACAGAAAAAGAAAACAGAACAATATGTGCCTGAATCTTTTCCTGGCTGCACTGTCTGTCATGTGGTTGGGAAGTCCCATGACTGGTAATCAGTTTGAAACTCTCACACTCCAGCCTTGGGAAGCAGAAACTCCTACAACCTCTGGGGAGCAAAGAATTCAATCAGAGATTCCTCCATTACTTTACTAATAACCAACAATCACCATTTTCAATTGACACAACAGTTCTTCAGTCACCTAGCAGGGGATCACCTTCCATTTGGTTTCTAGCTGATTCTTGGCACAGGATGGCTCACAGCAACCATTTGTTTAGATTTCTCTCCAGGCTTCTCCCCACCCTCAGAGTTCAGATGCTTCATCTGATGTATGCCTAATGGAGCAACAGTAGCCACATCCTGTTCTTTCCAGAGCCAATGCAGCTCCTCCTCCAATCACAGGCAGGGTTTCCTGCCACATCTCTAACCAGCCAGAGCTCTATGAGGACTAGCTTTGCCTGTTTGCACCTCTCTATGTCAGTCAGGTTGCTCAGGCCAAAGCCAGCTTTCACAGCATCACTATTGATTTGGGGAGTGGAGATGTACAGTACCTATTGAAATGGAAAGAAACTGTGGTCCCAGTCCTTGGGTCAGCCAAGGTATATTGAGAATGGGGACAGGGGAGGAAATTGACTCCACCAATCCCTGTGGCCATTGTGGATTGGCCCTTGTGTAAGTTAATTCAGCCTCAGGGCTGCTATAACTTATGGGATGGTGTGATGGGCTGGCAGCAGTCCCCACCAGTCAAGTGCCTCCTGGTGATGTTAATAAGGAATTGCTCAAGTGGCTCCCTCATCCCCAGCCTGTGCTCCATCATCACATAGAGCTGCTCAGCTCTCTAGCTGGGCAGCTGCCCATATATCCCCACCCTAGGGAAGGTTTCCCTTTCCAGAATCTGCCACTCTGTAGTCCATGAACACCACAGTTCTGCTGCTGCTTCACTGATAGTCTGCAGGAGGCAGGGAGGAACTTGGGTCCACCGAGGGATCCTGTACCACTTCTGCACCATTGCTTCCCTTCAGTCTATTCCCTGGGCTACTTCCCCAGAACCATTATGGTCCTTTCCTCAAGATCTGGCTCCCACTGCATCCCAGCAGTCAGCCATTATGCTGTGTGGAGTGTTGATTCTTCCAGGCAGCCAAGCAGCCAACATTTCCTGTCCAAGCTCCAAGGGTAGACTCACTGTTCTGCCCCTGTAACTCCCTTTTATATGGGGCCACTGGGCTCTGATTGGTTCTCCAGCAGCCCCCTCCAATTGGCTGTGACTCCCAGAGCTCTGACCAGTGTGGAGCAGCTGCCCCATCACGGATGGGGAGAAGGGTCCTTGGCAGCAGCCAGGGTTGGCTGGAATGATGCTCACTATAGCCACAGACTCTCCTTTTCCTTGCCTGATATGTCCCAAATCAGTTCCAGTTCCAGGGGATATAAAGGTGGCTGTAGAATGAGTTTTATTTGCTGTATCATCCCTGGGAACTTCTCTTTGCTATGGGACAAAGAGCTTTATTGCAAGCTGAAGGATTTTTGTGTACTGCAGCTCTAAATCTAGAAGTGCATCTCTTCTTAAATACAAGGACAACTTTGAGACAACTGTCATTTTTTGTTTAGGTTCAGATACAGAATGTTACAGAGAGTCACTGTGTGTTCTCTCACTCACTGAGTTGAAACTTAGATTTGCTCTTTGTGCATGGAAGATCTTAAACCTGAGCTCAGATCTGGGGTGGGGGGGACAACTAAAGATGATATCATATATCTGGAAAGTGACCATTCAAGGCAACCAAGCAATGAACTTTTTTTGGAATAATGGAAAAAGAAAATTGCAGAATTGTTTATCGTTTTCATCCATGCAAACAGGATCCTGAAAGAGGAAACAAGATACTTAATGCTCAAAGACTAACCTTGTGGGTAGAGCAGGTTGTTGACTTTTCATTGTGCTTTGCTTTGGAATGAAATGTTCTTATAGCAAAATTTCAGCCCCTGTGAGCTAACCAAGGAGTCATCCATCAGCTGGGAAACTGCAAAATTGGTGGATTTGCTGCAGGCCAGCTTCCTGGCTTCTCAGCAACAAGTCCTAAAAGTCAGGCAGCCCACCATCTGCCAGCCAGGGAGGCAGGAAGCTGGAAAGTACCCTGGCTGCCAGGCAAGCCACCTCTCAGGGAACCAGGGTGATGGCTAGTTTGCAAGCCTGCCAAGAGAGGCACCTATCTGTGGGGTGCCAGCAAGTAAGGCAGCTCAGGAAGCCATACAGCCCAGGGAGCAGGGCCACTGGAAAGCCATAGAATCTCAGCAGCAACCCAGGAAACCTGTCCATTACCTATCAGCCAAGAAAGGAATTTTGGGGAGCTGCACAGCTTTTCTTTCCTGCCTGTTAATCCACCCATGAGGCAGGCCACCAAGCAGACAGGCTGGGTAGGTGTCCAACCTGATTTCCATTAAAAAGACCTGACGTTACCCCAGAATTTATTATTACAACTAATCAGCATTTTCCAGTGGAAAACTGGATCATCAGAAGATTTTCAACAAGTTCCACCTAAAATAAAATCATATCTTCATGGTTAAGGCACCAGATTAAGATTTGGGAGATTTGCAATCTACCCCTGATTCTAAAATGGACTTCCCTTCTAGATTTAGGTACCTCACGTTCCCACTCTGCACCTCTCATCCCTCTTGGTGAAATGGAGTAACAATACTTTCTGAAATCAGCAGAGGCACTGTAGTGCACCATTTACATTGAGGTGGCATAGATGCCTTCTCTTACCTGACCTTCTTCTTCTCCTCCTCTCAGGTGTCCTTCCTTCCTCCTCAAGCCCAGGAACCCCTATATGCACCCTCCCCAAATTTGAGTGAAGTTGCATGACCTGCAATTCACTTTTGGCTGGGCCAAAAAGTAACTGGGCCATGGATCAGGTGCCCCCTGACTAGCTCTATGAGATCTATAACTCAGAGGGTTGTTAAAATAAAGAAATAATGCATGTTAGTGAAGCACTCAGATTCTATGATAAAGAGTGCAACTAAAGAGAATAAATAAAGAAATAAAACGATTACATTGAAAGTTAATAGGCTAAGTCAAATATATGGGGGTTGAGACAATGGTGCACATAAACAAGAGCTATTTAAATGTAAAACTAAATTTAATACACAGGCTGGATTAACATCTTCCATGGGAGATGTAAAATGGGGCACTGATCTATTAGTTAGAAACTGTAACAAAAATGATCTATAATTTAGCTCTCTGAGAAAGAGATTCCTTAAAGATACTTACACAATACGAGGACTTTGTAATTAAAGCAGAAGACAAAAAGGGAACAATTGTAATTATGAATAGTCAAGATTATTGAAAAGAAAATTTAAGGCAATTAAATTATGAAATCTCTTATCAGCCACTTGCTGGTGATCTGACTAAGATTCAATGAGAGATTGATGCAATTTTGGAAAGAGGATTAAGTATTGTTAATTAGGAGAGGAAAATAAGTTCTCCCTCAAGAGTAGGCAATGCACCTTTCTTTTCTATGCATAGAAATTTAATAAATGCATTTATTGCTCTATTCAGTCTTAGTCAATATTTATATTTTAATGCCACATTTAGACACTCTACGTCTCTACCTAGGTTTTGGAAATAGGTCTCTATCTATATTTGGAAATAAGAGATCCCAGCAGAGTTGCTGCTGTGGCCATTCCAGTTTGTCTTTATATGGAGCCATTAGTCAATATCCAAAAGGGCAACATAGGCTACACCTACACTATGAACAAGGGATGTGATTCCCAGCTAGCACAGACATATAAATAGTAGTATAGTTATGCTTGTGTGGCAGCAGCAGTGGCAGCATGGCTGAACTGTGCTGAGTACATACTCATTGGTTTCAAGTGGTTTTGTACTCAATTTTCTGAAATATCCTTGAAAAATCTAATTTCATTAATTAACTTTGGAGTTCATTGTATGAAATGCAAAGGTTATGTATTATTGTGAGTACTGAAAAGTGTTGTGAGTGTCAAAGGACTATATTGAATGATAACTCAGACAAAAATGAACTTTTGGACAGTGCCAAGGGGTTTGCCTAGGGAATCTCTAGGGGAAGGTGAGTGGACATTCCTACCACTGGTTATGCGAAAAACCTCATCTTTTGATGCTATCCCCTGAAGAGGGGACCTGTTCCCAGAATCTAAAGATCAAAGGCTCAAGCTGTGTAAAGGAAGACCCGAATGAACTAGACATGGACTGTTCTGCGCTAAAACTATTATGAACTTGTAATCACTGGGGGGAAAAAAAAACCTTTTTGGTGTTTGGAGGACTGACTCTTACCAGAGGCCCTTTTGGAAAACATCTTAGCATACATGTAGCTACTTTTTTTTGTTTTTAATACATTTTCTCTGTAGTGCTTGCACCTTAAAAATAAATGTGCTTGCTTAGTTAGAACTACATAGTAAAATAATTGTGGGCAGTTATGCTGTGAAAAGCGACAGACACTGATGTATTTAAGCAGCCTGGCTTTCTAGGAATAACATGGTGTAGGATGGGAACCCCCAGTCAGGAGGGATAGAGACATGGGTCATGGGATGCGGCAGCTGAGAACCAAACCGTGGGTGCCCTTGGTGGACTACAGAGGGGGATTGCAGTTTCAATTGGCCTGAACTGTGACACTCGGCATGGCTAAACTTGGCTGTTACTGCCACTGACTATGCTACTGTAGCTACTCTACTATTTAAATTTGCCCTAACTCAAGGAGACCTAGAACAAGTACATATATGCAAACTGGGATATTACACCCCTGTCTTGTAGTGTAGACATAGATATTGACATGAAAGTGTTGGGTCAGAAATGTAATTGCAGTCAACTGGAAGATCACATATGGACACCCTAATATTGGTCTCCCATAATGTCAAATATGAATAAGGGTCTGACCCTTGCCAGGATTGGATATGGTCTTTGATGGAGTGGGAAAAGGTGTGTGATAAATAGTCAAACTCATCACTAGAGACACTGGGATGACAACATGCAGAAACCAGACAGGGAACTCTGGCCCTGTGATTTTATTTTGTGGTGGACTCTGCTGGCTGTCATCTTTCATTCTAATGGTCTCCATAAGGTTGTAAATATGCACATTGTAAGACTGTAAGTGTGACTAATGCAGGAAACCACTTTACTATATTTATTTTATACTTATGTATATTGATTTTCTATTACTTCTCTCATATTTGTCTGTATTAAGTAACACTCACAAAATTTGTGTTTCATCAATCTCATCTTCTTAATTAATTCTAAGTAGCCACCTAAAAAAAGAAATTGTTATTTGTGGCAGATGCATTTTTCGCCCTGCCTTAAACCCAGTCTACAAAGTCCTTGAGTAGTCTGTAACTAGGAATGAACTTTTAAATACCTCTTATCCAAAATACAGTAATGGGGATTAGATTTTGTGTATATAGGAACTGTATAGACTCCCTTTAAAATGTCAGTGATTATCCTGTTTTATTTTTAAAAATCAGCTAGAACAGCAGTGTGTGTGTGTGTGTGTGTGTGTGTGTGTGTGTGTGTGTGTGTGTG
>ML685898.1:1056277-1124278 GCA_007922175.1 Pelusios castaneus
CAGTGCAACAAGCGTACACACAGCTGTACCATGGAACAACTGTTCCGTGGTAAGCCTTACCACCCTCGTTTGGGGTGGTTTACATGTTGCGCAGCAAGAGGCTGTTGCCGTGCAACAAGAAGCTTTCATGTGTGGACACTTTGATTGTTATCGCGCGGTAAGGAGCCTTACAGTGCGATAACTCTGTAGTGTATACAAGTCCTTATTCCAGTGCTTAATCACCCTGACAGTTAGGAATCTTTTCCTAATGTCTAGGCTAAACCTCCCTTGCTGTAAGCTCCGTTGCTTCTTGTCCTATCATCTGTGATTAAGAAGAATAATTTTTCTCCCTCTTCCTAATAACAACCTTTTATGTATTTGAAAACTGTTATCATATCCCCTCTCAGTCTCCTTTTTTTCTAGACTAAACAAATCCAGCTCTTTCAATCTTCCCTCATAAGTCAAATGTTCCAGACGTCTAATCATTTTTGTTGCCCTTCTCTGGACTTTCTCCAGTTTCTCTATATCCTTTTTGAAATGAGGCACCCAAAACTGGACACAGTACTCAAGTTGAGGCCTAATCAGTGCAGAGAAGAGTGGAAGAATCATTTCTCTTGTCTTACTCAAAATACTCCTGTTAATACATCCCAGAATGGCGTTTGCTTTTTTTTTTGCAACAGTATTACACTGCTGACTTGTATTTAGCTTGTGGTCTACTATTACACTCAGATCCCTTTCTGCAGTACTCCTTCCTAGGCTTTTGTATGTGTGCAATGGGTTGTTCAATCCTAAGTGGAGTATTTGGCACTTATCTTTATTGAATTTCATTCTGTGTATCTCAGATCATTTCATCAGTTTGTCCAAATCATTTTGAATTGTGATCCTATCCTTCAAAGCACTTGCAACCCTCCCAGCTTGGTATCATCTGCAAACTTTATAAGTTTGCTCTCCATGCCATCATCTAAGTAATTGACAAAAATATTGAACAAAACGGGAATGAGGACAGATCCCTGTGGCACCCCGTTCATTATATCTTTCCACCTGAATGTGAACAGTTGGTAACTACTCTTGATAACTACTCTCTGGGAGCAGTTATCCAACCAGTTTTTTACCCTTCTTATGGTAGCTCCATCTAGTTTGTACCTCCCCAGTTTATTAATGAGAATGTCATGTGAAACTCTATCAAATGCTTTACTAATGTCTAGATATACCACATCTATCGCTTCCCCTCTATCCACAAGGCTCGTTACAACATCATAGAAAGCTATCAAGTTGGTTTGACATGATTTGTTTTTGACAAATCTACTTCTATGTGATTAGTCATAAGTCAGCAGTGAATATTCAACCTGTCCACTTTTTTTTCCCTACATTCAGAGATTTTTTTTAAAATTTCTTTTTTAAAATAACTAACTCTACATTAGTTCACAAGTTGCACATGAAGTTTTATAATTCATTTGGAATTTGGTTATTTCTGTTGAATCTCATTGGAACAGGAGGGGAGTACACAGAACAGCCATTGATTAGACTTAGTTCAAGCAGAGATGGTCTGAGCTGTATCTCTTTATACATATATAAGTGTGACAAACACAGCCTCAAAGAGTGAAGTCCTATTCATCTGACCATGCCAACATGTTTTAGCCTTGTTGCAGGAGGGAACATGTCCAAGAAAAATTCATTCTTCATTTTAATTCAGAACTCAACTAAAATTTTCAAAAGGATCAAAGTGACTTAGAAGCCAAGTTCCTGTTTTCAAAAGTGACAGATACTTAGAAGCCTAATCTCACTGAAAGCCAATGACATATAATCCTGAAAGTGCCTAAACCACTTCTGAAAATACTAGTTAGTCTTATAAATCACTTGCCTCAAGGCTAAATAGGGACCACAGATTTTTTTCTCATTTCAACAGGTGATTTGACCTCACCTGCAGTGTTTGAATATTAACTGTTCTGATTTGCTGTTACAGTCTGACCTGATCCTGTGACTTACACTTCCCTGTGTTTATTTTCTTCCCATTCTGTAAGTTCCCCATCTTCAAAGCATCTGATGAAGTGGGATTTTCTCCCACAAAAGCTCATGTGATAAATAAATTTGTTAGTCTTTAAAATGCCACAGGACTTCTTGTTTGTTTTGCTGAACTAGACTAGCACAGCTACCCCTTTGGAACTTAGGTATTTTTGAAACTTTTCTGCTAAGATACTAAACAAGAGCCTCCAAAAAGTTTGGTGATTTATGGAGTAGACTTCTGTCCCTCTAGAATTTCTGTCCACCACCAATTCATTTTGAATAGGTTACTGAAAATTTGTCAGCCAATACCAATATTCAGTCACTATCCACATAAATAGGATTCCAAGTGGTGGCCAAGAGGTGGAAGAATACACATTCTCATTGACAATATCCAGGCACAGCTTTCTTTTTTTAGAGTGAAAAAAGCAGACTCGTCATGCTGGTGAATTAGACCCTACGTTCTTAGAAATACTGAATTTTTACAATTGAATGATTCCTCCTGAAATAGGCCTTAAATATTATTTAACTTGGCAGTGATATATATTGACCAAGCCCATTCCCACAATTAATCTTCTCAGTCTGTT
Source organism: Pelusios castaneus (assembly GCA_007922175.1). Lineage (NCBI taxonomy): Eukaryota > Metazoa > Chordata > Testudines > Pelomedusidae > Pelusios > Pelusios castaneus. The sequence goes on from ML685898.1 coordinate 1,058,845, forward strand.
TCTTAATACAGTACTGTAAAACTCTAATGTTTGTTATCACACATAAATATTGTACCAAATACTCACCAAAACCTCAGGAAAAGGACAAACATAAATCTCTAGAGTATTCTCCCAAATCTCAGTATTCATTAAAATGAACTCCATAAAAATAAAGATCATTTTAAAGTCTGACAGTTTTATGAGGCAGATAATAAATTTGTCATGTCAATAATTACATTTAGTCTAAATGAATACTTAGTATATACAAGTTTCTCCCACCCTGTATTTTCAAATTATTTTGTCTAAATTCATGCAAACTTATGTCAATTTATTATATATACAAGCGTTAAACATGATATTCACTGAAACTTAGAGCATTAACTTTTTAAACCATATGTAAATTATATATTGATAATATTCTGTGTCGGAGAATAATAAGTTTCTCTCTCAAAAAGCACTTTCTTTTTGGTGACCAATCAATCATTATGTAAGAGAAACAGGTACCAGTATATTCATCTTGTAAATTTCTCTCTCTCTCTCTCTGCTAAGAGCATCATTATCACTGATACTCCACTTCTGGACTATATAAAAGTTCACAATTTAGATCTTTAGTTTTCTTTGATTGGGTAATGGGTTTGAGGAAAAGATATGAATAAGAGTTTCCCCATGTTACACAAAATAACTTACAGAATGTTTTACAAAGGATCACTCTATGTTTGACATTTCTTTAATTGAAATTCTACCCTCATTACTCTTAATTTCTAACATTACTCTTAATTTTCTATCTACAGAAACTTCATATTCATTTAAAGAGCTCTACATCATTAAACTATGCTTTTGGAACAATAACACATGGAATAAGAAAGAGGCTATACACCACTTTTTGTGATTGGTAGATTATTTTCTGAGAGGATGTTAGAAGACAATCAAATGTTTTTTCTTCTTTATATTTTATTTTGTTTTTTTTCCCCAATTTCAAATGCTGTTTCAAATTATACCAGCAAAGTTTGTCAAGATTATAGGCTGTATTTCAGAAATGCTTTTCTATCTTGAAGATGAGCTCTTTGAATATATATTGTACGTTGTTTCACTTAATTCAAAGACATCCTGACTTACTTACTTACCTTCTGCACCTCAGGCAGGTTACAACAAAATCAATTATTAGTGAATTTTGGCTACCTCTAAGCTGCCTTGCTAAATGTAACCAGAAAGTAAATGTTGTCTGAAAGTCAGCTTAGAGAAAAACAAACAAGGAGTCCTGTGGCACTTTTAAAGACTAACACATTTATTTATCATTACTTCAAGTGTCTGACGAAGTGGGATTTTCTCCCATGAGAGCTCATGTGATAAATAAATGTGTTAGTCTTTAAAAGTGCCACAGGACTCCTTGTTTGTTTTGTTAAAGTAGACTAACACGGCTATCCTTTGGGAACTTGTAAGTTTAGAGAGTATTAGATAGCAGATGACTTGAAGAAAAGTTTCAAATGCTACAAACATTCTCATAGTTGAATGTAATTAGTATAGCAAAATGAATGATCAGTGTGTAACATTGGGAGGGAAAGTTTTACATTTATACTTAGAAGGTTAAAGTGTTTAAAATTCAGTTTTAATCAGCATCACTGTTAAATGTCCTTCAGCCTCTAACACAAAATAACTTTGCCAGAGCTCAGCTCCTTATAAAGTGTAAGCTATATCTGCTTTACTTCACAGCTGCCAGCACATTTCTTACTATTGTTTACAATATATGGAGACTGTTTGTGCCAGTTCTGGACCCCAAAATAGTGTGGGTTTGCATACCTAGAAACATCAACATCAAAGATAGAGAATATTTACAGAAATATAAGAAAACTCTGTAAATATTTGTGTATCTCACATTTCAAGGAAAAGTAATTAGAAATCACATTAATACTCCTCAGATGCAACATTCTGCATCATTATAAATTTTGCTTCTAATGACTGTAAAAAGAAAAATAAATATTGCACCCATGAATATCAAGTCTTGACAGCACCACGTGGATGCAGCAAATGTATGCTTTAGATCAAGAAAAGGAAATGGAAAAAATGAACAAACCACCAATCCATATGTTACCTGAAAACAAAAGACTGTGAAAAAAGACAGAAGTGGTATAGCTATGTGTCTCAAATTTTGAATTTAACTAGCATTCTTTGTCTTTAATATCTATCTATCTATCTATCTATCTATCTATCTATCTATCTATCTATCTATCTATCTATCTATAAAAATATATTCAATCATTTGCTCCTTTATAAATTGGTCTCCTTTCTTCTTTGGTGGAGTTAGTGTAAAATAGACTGTTGAAACCCAGTATGAAATGGCAAGATTTATTCAGAAGTTCATTACCTCCAGCCTTGCATGTCAGATATTATTTGAAGCCTTGTTAAAATTTCTTAAAGCAGTAATGGCAGTAATCCAGCAGCTTATATCAGATGTTATAGGTCAATGTTCTAAAGTGTACTAGGACATATCAATCAAACCGGTTTTCCTCTTGTTGAAATCAGCGGAGAGTCGATTCATAGCTCTGCCCTCAGCCTCCTTTCTAATCAGTTTCTGCTTCTATATGCCACTTCCACAAGAATTGTGAATGATATATAGTGGGGACCTGTCAATCCAGTCTCTTAGATGCAAAGGCAGAAACACAAATTCTAGGAAAAATGTAGCCACAAGATTACAGACATTGGGGCAACTACTGGACTTTAAGAAATAAACCTATGAGGAAGGAGTAGCAAGAGGGAAAATAAATTGTACTTTGAACCATTTCAGTTTCAATTATATTTAAAAACATGCCACTAATAATTGTATTCTTAGAATGCTAACAGCCAACATACGTTTGGACAAGGAGAGTTGACTTAAGCTTGTATATCCTTTAAAAAACATGTGTTGGAATGACATATTGTCACACAGAATTTGCCACTACATCCATTCTTGATCCAGAGCAAATGTAGCATTCAAATATTCTGCAAACTAAATTTAAGAGCAATTAACTACAATATTCACAAATACTCCTTCTATTTAAGAATAAGTAACTGCCAGCTCTTTTGCCAGATCATGGATCTGGATCTGAACTAAGTAGTTAGTTACTATTTCAAACCAAAATCAGTGGTAGGTTTGAGCAGAGACTGAAAACAAGCAAGGCATAAGTAAAACTATCAGATTCCATAAGTTTGCTGTGGCAGCTGAGAAAGCTTTTTCTTCACTATAGTGTCCATGAAGTTCTGATCCGTGGAATTATTCCAAGTAGTAGACAGCTTGGTGGAGCTGGGGGAGGATTCACTTTGAAACAGAGTTGAATGTTGATTGTGGCAAGGAATTTTCTATCTATCTTGTGGAGAAAATCAATCAGAATCTGACTTGACTGGCCTCTCCCATAGTTACAGAACTATACCAGGGATGACTAATGCAACATCTTCGCTGGCTACAAGTTGCAACAAATTCTCATCACTGAAATTTTAGAGTTTCTGGATGAGCTTACGCCCATGACCTGCAAGATGATCCCCTATCCCTCTTTTCTGGAAAAATCAAGCAGGGCAATCTGAAGACGAGTATCACGTAGGTTGTTAATGTGTCCTAATGGGAAAGCAGGTGCCAGCTTCCCTCAAATCAGTAGAGTTTAGGATAATGTTCAGTGAACTATTGATGACAACAATCTAGAGAGCTACTCTCCAGTCTCTAACCTTCCTTTTCTGGAAATGGTGATGTGAAACTTGCAGTGAAGTCTTCCGACTTCTTGGACCCATTCAATCTGTTTTCCAGTCTGTATATAGCCAGGAGTCTGCACTAGTTCCATTGGTTGATAAGATCCTCCTAGCGATGCACAAACTTTTCTCATTGATGGTTTGTTTAGATCTATCAGCAGACTTTGATAGCACTGACCATGAGGTTTTGCTGACTCACCTGTGGACCTAGGTTGGGGTGGAAGGGCTTGCACTTGCGAGGTTCCATTCTTCCCTCCCAGAGAGATTGCAGAGGATGGTACAGGGCAATTGCTCATCAGCCCTGAGGATTCTCTTTTATGCGGGAGTCCACAAGGTTTCATTCTGTCATCCTTCCTTTCAACATGCATGTGAGGCCACTGGGGGGAGATAATGAGACAATTTGGGCAGCAGTGCCATCAACATGCAGATGACATACAGCCCTACATCTCTGTTTTGTCAAACCAGGATGTTGCAGTCTTTTGCATTTCCAATGTTTGGCTGAAATAGGGATGTGATTGAAGTTCAATCCAGAGTAGATAGCTGTTATAATGGACAAGTAAAGGGAAGCATTTAGAAGGTTGTAGTTGCCTTCGTTATTGTAGCTTCAGCTCAACCTTGTCAATGAGATTTCCAGACTCAGGGTTCTTCCAGTTTTCTGAATGCCCCTGTGTTTCAGTGGCCAGAATTATCATTTCTCTTTTGTGCTTGGCTAGACATTAGCAACAGAACTAGCTAATGCAGACCTTGTCACAGTGATCCAGGTCTTTGTGTCCTCCAGTTTATTATTGCAATCCATTCTACATGGGGCTACCACTCTGGATAAGCCAGAAAGTGAAGTGCAGAATGCTGCTGAATGCTTATTAAGTGGTGTAAGCAATAATGAAACATATTACTTTAGGTCAGGCACAGCTGATGCTAACTAGATATATAATAATAAACAGCACTGGCTATCAGCTTCAGTGTGCAATTAAAAGAACTATTTTAATGTATAGGTTCTATATGGCTAAGGTTCTTGCTATTTAAGAAATTCCTTGACTTCTTTCAGGGCCTGATCTTAGTTGGATTCAAGTCAGTCAGCTAAGCTCTTTTGCAATCAGCTGTTGGATTTGAAAGTCTGGTCACATTCAGGATTTAGCATTCTCAATTGTAGTGCTGAATTCACTCCCAGGTTGTCCAATGGAGCTCAAGTTTCATGTCCCTTAGGACAGTGTAAAGGAATGATTGCTGGCAGTGTACTGAGCCTTCTTTTGGGGAAGGATGTACATCAAACAACTTATGTGTATTTTTTGAAAATGTTCACCATGCACCTGCATACAGTGTAAATCTCAAAACAAATAAAATAATTATACAACATAGAGCCTGCTCTTTTGGAAATTAAATGTGACTGGTTAAATTTTATGAGGTGATGTCTAAATATCTTTATGTATATTTTTGAATGCTTAGTTAATTTTTTCAGAAAAATATTGATTGTGAAAATATTTACAAATTGTAGAGATATTATAATTATATTGTACTTTTCATAAAAATTATGGCATGGCCTTGAATCATACTGAGTAGAGTATTATACTAATCTCATACATATTTGTTTCACTGTGTTGGCAAACTGAACAAACAACAAATTATACATTTTCAGATTATGTTAGCCAATATAACATGAAAATGTACCTCCTGTTGTAGGGACAAGATGTGCCTCAAGACCAACTACTATCACCTGAGCAAGCTAACACTTTGCTGTACTGAGTCCATAGACCTACAGTAAATTAACAGGTATCCTAATTTTGTTCTGGGATTGTTGACCAGAACTCTGAGGTAAGATATCCCAGTATTCTGAACAAGTGTTTATATTACTCTTATATTTAATAAAAATGACTGTAAACAGTTATTTATAAATGAGGATATTTTTAGGTAGGACTTGATGTAACATCAAAAGAGAAACAGTGGATAGAGTATTAGGGAGACTTGCAATTTTGGAAATATACTAGCTTTTTTTCTCCCTTGAGAACAAATAAAACAAATTTCAGAGGTGCCAATAACTGCATTTTTATAGTTTCTGTCTTCCCTTGGTAAGAGGAAAAGCTATTATGAAAAAGAGAATGGAGAAACAGATAATTTGTGAATGCAACATTAAATTCTTCTGTGTAAAAGCCTAAAAAATGTCCACAACTCAGAAATGGAATTTAGGATATGTTCTTACAATGAGCACGCAGATGGGCAGAACCCCTGGACCAATGACATCCCACACATATGTATGCACTTGCAGGATTAGAAATTTGCAGTGAAATAATTCTGAACGAGTACATAATCAACTAGATAATTTTCAATGTATTCTCTATCCTCTGGTTTATGCCTCTCAATGAACTCACATTAAAAGCAAAATGGGTGTGTGTCATTGTCAATAGGTATTTGTCAAACTGCAATCAAAAGTCAAAATAGAAATAATGTTTCAAATGTTTTATTGTTTGCAAATTATTTGAAAAATGTCAGGTCAACAAAATCTTCATTTCTATTGTTTTGTGCTATTTGTTACACTTCTGGCTTTTCACATCTTTGCCAGCACAAGATTTTCTTTGCACATTCCCTGTCATTGTAAAACATTGTATACTCTAAATATATTCAATAAAACAACTTAAGACGGCATTGCATTAGAATTCAGCTCTCATCCCATTCACCCCCCAGCCCCCCCCCACAAAAAAAATCCAAACAAAAAACAGAACATTCCTTCATTATGGAGCTCAGGGATGAGAAGAGTTTCCATATTTCCAACTGCCTATCTGCAGAATGCAGATGCACCAAGGTTAGAAAAATGTTCCATTTGTGAACTGCCACAGCTGTCCCTCAGCTACCATTCTGTCATTCCCAGCCCACTACAAGAACTCAGGGTTATGCTAATGCAAAGTATAACCACATTCAGGCTACATCATGATTGTGTGTCTTTATAAAAACAATGAGAGTCCTGTGGCACCTTAAAGACTAACAAATTTCTTCAGGCATAAGCTTTTGTGGGCTCCAAACCACTTCGTCAGATGCAAATGGGTTGGAGCCCATGAAAGCTTATGCCCGTAGAAATGTGTTAGCCTTTAAGATGCCACAGGACTCTTGTTGTTTTTGCTGTACACAGACTAACACAGCTACGCCTCCGGAACTTGTTTTTATAAAGTGTACTGGGATACATATCCTGAATCTCTCACTTTGTTATACCACCAAGTCCTAGATTTTTAATTCATCTGCAGCCTGATGAACATACTCTTCAACTTAAAAATCTGCTGGGAATTACTTTGGTCTTGATCAAAAAATGTTATAAAGCACAGACCATATTAGCAATGCTTTTGAAAAATTAAAACTATCAGGATATTTTCTGAACAGTAATAATGTTGATATAATTCATTCTATTACTCTTGATATTTGTTCAAACAATACTGAGGAATAGAATTTAATAAAAAAGAAGTTGGCCATATCTGAGAAAAAAACTATATGATGAAGAAAAAAGGAATGGAAGCATAAAAGAAAGATCTGTAAATATCTGAACCTGAATTTTTGGTACCATTTACAATTTTCATTGCTTTGAACATAACCATTTAATAATAATAATAATAATAATAATAATAATAATAATAATAAAAAAAAAGATTTCTACATGTTCAGACTTGCCTATTTCATGTTCACAAGACTTCAGTAATAATAACCTTGTTCCATTTACTGTAAAAATTAGCTACACTCTGTGTTTGGCTATAGGTGAAACAAAACAGTGGGTGAATGATGACCAGCATTTTTTCCAAACTTGATGTGAAAGAAGAGTATTGTAAATCCAAGTGGGTGAAATGTATCCTTGTATAAATGTCCTGTACCAGATGCTCTTCAAGTAAACCCCATGTTAGCAATGAAATTAAAGCCAGATCTGTTGTGCTTGACTTGGAAGAAGTGCAAGCAAGATTTGACGAGGTAGGATTTTCTCCCACGAAAGCTCATGCAAAAAATACTTTTTTTAGCCTTTAAAAATGCCACCAGACTCCTTGCATGTATAGGGCTGCAGTACCTCTGTCTTTTCAGTCTGTGATCTGGAACAGCAGCTGCAGCCCTTTCATGCCTCTTGCATAGGGCCTGGGGCTGCTGGCTCCATGACCACTTCGCTAGCACCAGCAGATTGTTGCCCTGCTCATTGAAGTATGCATGGCTGGCATGGCGAATACAATCACTTTCTGCTTGTTGCCCTATTATAAAATAGTGTTTTGTATGGTCTTTCAGAGACCCTCTACTTTACCCTAGGGTGAATTTCACTCTAAAGGTTTACATGGTGCAGTGGTACCCTCTACATTAGGTTAACTGCCCCTGAAGCTATTAATAGTACCTGATAATTTCCACTGGCATTAAAGCTAAGAGTTGATTGCAGCAAATGGAAAAAAAGCTTAAAGATTTTCATTTTGAAATGATAATAATGAAAGAAGATCAATCAATTATCAAAATAAGGACCAGCAAGATCCTATGTTAAACATTGCTATTTTTCAGGATTGACATTCTCTTTCCTACTGTGACTTAGAAAATTCTCAAGCATTAGAGAAGCAAAGATGTGTGAAGTAGATAAAACTGTGACACAGCAAAAATTAAATCAACAATAAATACATTGATAATTGTTTAAAATGACTTCAGTTTCTGAAATTGCTTACTCATTGCCCTCTAAGGGTCAACTGAATGTTACAATCAGGGAGCAGAACATTTGCTAAGAGAAGCAATTATAAAATGCAAATAGCTGAGCATTTATTGTCAAGATTGTCTTAGAGAATAGAAGTCTGCTTTATAACATGTCTTGAAATAGATGACATAATTGTGTGTTTGTATCATAAACAGTAAGGAAAGGATACAAACGGTTGGCTTTTGAAAAGACTACAATGAAAGAATAGAGGTGGGCATTTTGACAATTTATTTCCATAAAAAATTGGCAATTAAATTTCCTTCTAAGAAATATAGTACCCTATTTTTTGGCTGCTCTAGGCTTTCAGACATCAAATGTGAAAAATTGGAATGGAAGAGGAGTAGGGTCCCATATAAATCAAGGCCCTTAATATTGGGATGGATTATCAGCATATTTTAATGATCCTAGTTTGCGCTGAAGGAATGCAGCTTTGAGGGCTTGAAAACTTCAGTGTCCACTCATCACTTAGACTGGAATTTTAACCCCCTGCTATAAAGAAAGTCAATAGTATATCACCATTGAGGGGAAGTTAGTGGAAGTTTTTCTTGGGCTGAGTTTAGAAGTCAACCCTTGAGGATTTCACAGAATAAAGTACAGGTTATCAAGTAAATCAAATGTTTGTTCAATTTTTATTTTAGAACAGAATTAATTAATAATAAAGAAAAACTGGTACTTTTTGTGATTTATGGAAGCTGAATGCTGCTCTTTCATACATCCCTGTGCAGCTCATTAAAATTATCAGAATTGTTGAACAGATTTGTAAGTAAGAACAGAATTTGACCCAGTGGATTCTATAGAATTGTTACCTTTGCAGAAGTAAAAAAAAACCTGTAGTTTATACATTGTATGAAGATGTTTATATGTAAAAGGCAAAATTCAACTCAACCTACTTTCTCAGTTTCTGTTATAAAAATTCTCAAGGATGATATAGTGCCTAATTCAATATTCAGAACTCCTTTTTTACTTCAGTGGAAACTGCATCTGCAAAGGAGGACACATACGTGTCCTATGTATATTCACTGTTGTTCATATTCACTTTGGGTCCAATCCTCCAAAATGATGGGTACCCTCAACTCCTGATGATAGGGATCTGTGAACTAAACCAGTTAGATTTAAACGATCTGAACTTAGCTGTGCAGATCTGAGCCCTAAAGTCTTACCTCTATATATCTTGTAAATCTGTCTTTCTTGGAATAGGCAAGCAAGTTATAAAATGCCATCAGATGTAGATTTATTTTTCACTATTCTAAATTCAGCTATAAAATAAATCAAAATTATGACTTCTGAGAGCATAATCCAACTGATTTTAAGCTTGATACTTGATGGTATCATGCCAGTAATATGCTATTGTTGTTTTTCAGATATTAAACTTGTTTTCGTCAGAAACATCTGATCTTTGATCTCATCCAAATGAAACAAAGAGATCAGGCCTGCACAGCTTTCTGCTTTTATGTTTACTGAAGTGCATTTTGCCTTTGGTAATATAAGTATGACACCGCAATAGATTTCAATGCCTCTGATAGTAGAATAACTCCATGCACTTTCATTTCTTTAAATTTGGATACTGTGGTGAATTCTTAGTGAATTCAGATGTTGCTGATTTTTGTAAAACAAACAAATAAACCAGGATGGGTGCAAATTATTGATAATTTTACTTTGATCATTCTTCTTGTGACAAAGTCAGGCCAGTGGATTTTAAAGGGGTGCTTGAGGGCTGATTTGTGAGCTTCAGAATGATAAAGGCCCTTTTCCCTGCAGGCAGGGGAGAGGGAATTACAGCATAATTAATCACACCTGAGGCTAGGCAAAGGCTACTTCAGCCCTATTAAAAGCCTGACATGTGCCAGAAGCAGGGTGGTGGAAAGGAGGGAGGCAAGCTGCCAAAGGTTTGTAGGAGCAGGAGGAGAGATTTCCCCACAAACCAGCAATATAGTGTCTCTTCCCAGGGGAAGAGGAGAAGAAGGGACTCGGAGATCAGCCAGCAAAGATAGCCTGAGATTGCCCAGCACCAGAAGAGCACCTCCACAGCAACAACTTGGCTGAAAAAGCCAGAAACAGGCACTCTGGGGACTGGGCCTCATGGACTGATAGACTTATTCACTCTGTGGAGTGGAGGGGGGCTTGATCCCCTGGGACCCAGGGGAGTAAAAGGTCTTTCACCAACTGGGGCAGATTTGTAGGTCTACTTTGCAGGGGGAGACAACCACCAGATAGAGCCAGGGGGGCCATTTTGCTACATTGTCTTTGTTTTTCAAAATGGTCCTTAAAAGAGGAATTCCTCTGTGCCTGGAGATTGCAGTGATGAAATTAATGCAATTATGTATCTGTAAGTGATGTTTCACTCTTTCCCAAGAAGATCACAGCTGCTTATATATGACTATTGGAAGATTTTTTTCAGATAAATTAGGTACATGTAAGATTTGAGTCCCTGTTCTACTAAATTTAATAGCATTGGTACACATAGCACAATTACAGTTTTGCCTTCTGTGTTTTTTTGTTTTTTTTTTTTTTAAATACCCCAGCTTCATTTTTACAGACATCTTGCAACTGGCTCCACACTGTCAGACCCTCTACCTGTATAAAACACTATTGGCCTTGATAGACACATGAATTTACCCCCATACAACCTGTTGGAGACTCAGGGCATGAGACTGAAATGTTGTTAGCTATTTCAGAAAACAAGTATCTAAAGTGAAAGAAAGCACATCTAAATTAAGCATGCAAAATGTGCAGTGACTTGCTTAAATACCTATGCTGTAAGTGTAATCACATATTTTGTACCTGTTAAAAGGAAGGTTATCAACAAATGGTTATTTGCTCTTTGGCTCAGACTGAAATCTATTACATGTATTTTGTTTTCTTATCTACGCACCTAGATATTGATCCTGCTTGCTCCCCACATGTGGAACTACCATTGGTCAAAATGTCTGTTTCTAAAAATCGAGGGCTTGTAGCATCTAACACTTAAACACAGACAAGTTCACATTGTTTTCCTCACTTCAACCTTCCTGGTGCACCATCCAAGGATAAGTCATGCTGTTAGCTTCATTTCTAATAATAGCAAGTAAGATGAAAAATGCATTCAACCCCTGTAAAGCATTAATCAATTTACATTAAAAAAAAATTCTCATTAGAACGGTCCCAGTTCAGGAAGTGAGGATTTAATTTTTTTTTCAGATCACCTAAACCAAAATATATTGCAGTTCATAATAAGTAAATTACTTTTAGAATGGATAAAGACATTGCAATGTACATGAATTATATAAAACAAATGAGATTTTTTCAAAATAAACTTGTTTCTGAGATACAGAGCTCCAGAAGGAGGTTGACAGAACTGAATATTCCTATATTGTAAATTAGAGAATTGGAGTGTTCACTTTTCCTCTCTGTAATTAGTTTAGTACAATTTAATAGAATAAACCCATGTCCAACTTTTGTTTAGGAACTTGTGACCTCACGCTGCATTGTTGATTAATATTAAAGCCTTCTTTAGCAACATGTATTTAAAAATTAAGACATTTATACATAAAGAGCTAGGTATATCAGTATAAATTCAGAAGTCGCAAAAGATAGGCCCCTTTAAAGGTTTCTGAGTGATATTTCAAGTTATAAAAAATCACAAATAGCATCTGAAAAGATATCAATATAAATAAGCCCTCTGGATTTACTGCTGAATTTAATAAAATAAAGTATAAAAATAGGAAGGAATAGAGGTCACAAGCTCCACAAAAAGGTAAAAAAAACAAAACAAAAAAACAGTAAAAATAGCATATTTTCTCCTAAGTTTTTAAATATAAATTAATAATATGGCATATAAATAAAAGCTATACTCTTTAATACAATTTTAGATGTTACATATGTGCATATAAATATTCATATTATGCAAAACTGATGAAATCACTCAAGAATTCTGCAAGAAAATATGAGACCCAGCAGCAATTCAATTGTCATGTATATGTAAACTGTCGGTACAGAGCAAGTTAACACTAACTGTTTGAAAAATAGATGAATTCAAGTTACTAGAGTTCAAATCATAATCAGTAGTAAATCCACAAAAATCATATTGATCTAATAATTTCCAGATGCTACCAGACCACCTTGTCAAATATGCACATCTTCAGAAAAGAACATTTCTAGACTTCTGACTTAGAACTGACACACAGTTTTGAGTTTTAAAAATCGGATTTATCTGTAGAAGATTAATTTGTCTCCCATTATAGTTTTGGATTTCTTCTTCAGCCGTAAAATTAACTGCAGTGAACTTCAAGGAGTAAAAAGCTGTCTTTTTTCAGGCTTGTATAAGAGGAGAAATAGTCAGATGTCCTGAAAGCTGGCTACGATTAAACATATTGAAGACAAATTAAAAGTTTCAGATGCGCAGATATGAACCTGTGTTACAGAATATTACACTAGGGTATAAAAGATATCAGAATAGCCCTTCATTTGATAATCAAAAGTTAAAAAAACTGATTTTATTAGAACAAATTATAAAATTAAATGAAAAATATAGTATTTACCTTTTCCAGCTGGGCATTTTTTTTTGATTTGTACAAAAATTCCCCAACTGCCACAAAGACAGAAAGCACCAATCCAGCTGCCAGAACGATGAAGATACCACCAATATTTTGAACCCCCAGAGCACTGGCTTCTTTACTCTCCTCCTCCGGACAACCATTGCCTCTCCACCACTTCTCTTTCATCATGTGGAGCTTGCCTTCTTCTTGCAGTTGAAGAATTGCTATAGTGATTTTGTCTCTGTATGGAGACCCTGCAAGAGATTAGAGGAAGCATACTATATATTAAGGAGAATAAAAAATGTTTTCATTTAGTCCTCAGAAGATTATAACGTATAATCCCGGACAAGTTCCAAAGGGGTAGATGTGTTAGTCTAGTTTAGCAAAACAAAGAAGGATTCTTGTAGCATTTTTAAAGACTAACACATTTATTTATCGGATGAGCTTTGTGGGAGAAAATTCCTCTTTGTCTGATGCTTGAGGATGGAGCTCCATCTTCAAGCATCTGACGAAGAGGGATTTTCTCCCACAAAAGCTCATGCGATAAATAAAGGTGTTAGTCTTTAAAAGTGCCACAAGACTCCTTTGTTTTGATAAAAATCCTTGTGAAGGTTCATAGTTATTGTAAGTGTAACCTTCAGGTGGGCTAAAATTAATTAAATTGCCCTTCTCCAGTGCCCCACAGAAATCAATCCCAACCCCTATGGGGAAAGCAGCTGGAGACCCAGGATCCAGTCTGTACAGGACTCACGGCGAAGCTTGCTCAGAGCTACACTCACACATTAAAATACTACTAAAACAAACATAACAATGAACTTTATTAACTACTAACTAAATGAACCTTATCCTAAGAAAACAAACTACAATTAACCAAGAGCAATCCCTTGCATGAAAGATACCCAAGAGTCCCAAAGTCTGTGTGGAGTTCACCCAACTCTCAGCTACAGTCTCTGTTCCAGTGTGGAAGCTTGAGTGGCAAGAAATCGTTGTCCTCTTCTTTCTTTGCTGGGATCCTCTGTAGCATTACATGCAGGTTTTCTCTTCTCCTCTGCAACCAGCCCTCAGTCCCATATGCATGTCTGCAAGGTCTGTCGCAAATGACTCCTTTACATGGAGAAAACCTCTTGTTCACTCCTGGCTCAGCTCCTCTCCAGAACACTGAGCACATGGTCTCCCCTCAAGGCAGCTCCTGCCTGCTGTCTGCACAGGCTGCTGCTCTCCAGTCATCTGACTGACAACATCACATCAGACCAGCAGGGTACACTGTGGAGCATGCTCAAAAATGCTACCACACCCTGCTTCCAGAAATTTCTGGTTGTGGGTAGCTAATCTGCCCAACAACAGTAACCCACCCTCAGTAGGTCTCTCAAAGAGAGGCATATGGGTTACATAAGTATGTCTTGTGGCAAGAAAAAAAGGATGTTTTAAAATCTTTTTCAAATCACAGGCTATTTTCAACACACATGATTAACTTATTCATGAAAAAAATCCCTAATTTGTGAGCATATATCCCATGGAAGGCTATTCCAGAACTTTACTCTTCTAATGGTTAGAAACCTGCATCTAATTTCAAGCCTTCTTTTGGTTAGCCTTCAACCTTCTTTTGGTTAGGCTAAACAAGCCAAGCTTCTTGAGTCTCCACTCATAGGGCAGATTTTCCACTTCACAGACCATCCTTGTAGCCCTTCTCTGCACCTGTTCCAATTTGAATTCATCCTTTTTAAACATGGGGGACCAGAACTGCACACAATATTCCAGATGGGATCTCACCAGTGCCTTGTACAGCGGCACTAACACCTCCCTGTCTCTACTTGAAATACCTCTCCTGATACATCCTAGGACCGCATTAGCTTTTTTAATGGCCACATCACATTGGCGGCTCATAGTCATCCTATGATGAGCAAGTACTCCCAGATCCTTCTACTCCTCAGTCCGTTCCAACTGATGCGTCCCCAACTTATAGGAAAAATGCTTGTTATTTGTCTTTAAATGCATGACCTTGCACTTCCCATTATTAAATTTCATCCTATTCCTGATACTCCAGTTTACAAGGTCATCCAGATCTTTCTGTATGGCATCCCGATCCTTCTCTGTATTGACAATACCTCCCAACATGGTGTCATCCGCAAACTTAATTAGCACATTCCCGCTTTTTGTGCCAAGGTTAGTAACAAAAAGGTTGAACAAGATCGGTCCCAAAACAGATCCCTGAGGGACTTCACAGGTAACCTCCCTCCAGCTTGACAGTTCATCCTTCAGTATGACCCTCTGTAGTCTCCCTTTTAACCAGTTCCTTATCCACCTTACTATATTCATATTAATCCCCATCTTCTGTAACTTAACTAATAACTTCTTAAGTGGAAATGTATCAAATGCCTTGCTGAAATCTAAGTAAATTAGGTCCACCGCATTCCCTTTATCTAAAAAAATCTGTTATCGTTTCAAAAAAGGAGATCAAGTTGGTTTGGCACGATCACCCTTTTGTAAAGCCAAGTTCCAGCAGGGAAAGTCAGGCTAAGATACTGACAGTGGTAAATTCACCACTGTCTGTTCAATCTTCCGGGTTTGACTGAGCAGTCAAGACCCATTCAATTGATATGGAGTTTGATTCAATAATTCCTGCCCCATAAGAAGAGTAGCACTGAGTTGAAGGGATGGCATATCCCTTCGACTCAGCACAGTGGAGACAGGGAGGCAAGTGAGCATTAGAGTTGAAGTGAGATACACAAGTTATTTTATGTAGCTTGTGTGTTTCCCTTCAACTGCTGCCAAAAACAGCAGTAAGTGTAAACGAAGTAATAGAGAAATTCTCCACTGCTTCTGCTCTCTTCCCTGTGTGTTGTAGGTAGAAACAATGGGAGAAAGCCCCAGAGTACAAAATCTGGCACTGTCTTCTCCCTCCTCTCAGGACTTTGGGTTTGTCTTTTCCCTGCCAGTCCAATTATACACCTCCATTCTGAGATATGGGTGAGGGGACATATGTAATCATGTTTGTAAAGTGTATATCATTTCCTCCTCTAGCAACTATACCACAAAAAAAGTTGTAATCTACTACTACAGTCAGTTTATGGAGGTAGTCAGCTCAAATACTTAAGTCTGTGCTTTGTTGCTGAAGCTCATGGTTCAAGCCCTGATGACCTGTGGTAAGTTTAATAAAACACACAGTAAGTTACTACTGGTCCCTCTGTCAGATAACTTTCTCTTATTACCATGACTATGAGAAGCCTGCCAATAGACAGTGAAGTCTAAGATCAAATCCTTTGGAAATAGACTTCAGGACCTCCTGGCACTTTAGATTACAGAGAGCCTAATGGCTTCCACATAACCAAGCAGATCAGTGAAACTGCATTATAAAAAAGCTTACCCACAAATATTTGCAGCAACCTGAGTGCATAAAAATTTAGTTGCATAAGCCTGTATACATTCAAGCTTTTACACACTGTAGTGATATTTTAGTGCTACACTCAAGAAGTTTTATGTGGATAAGTTTTTTGCCCTGAAGTCTCAGTGCATAAATATTTATGCACATAAGTATGTGCTTAAGTAAGACTTATGCACACATAATCTTTATGTGTCGAGATGAGACCTACGTGCTGAAATCCTGCTGAGCTGGCTGGTCTTGGAGATGCTGGCAAGATGATAATTTGGTAAACCCTGATGGCTGTTTATCCCATTCAAAGCTATTTTAATTCATATGTAAAGATTATGAGTTACTTCAAAGAAGGAGTTGTAGTGCATTTTTAGACCCTACATTTGGCTCCTCATAAATAAATTTGGCACTAAATAAATAAAATTAATGGCAGCACTCCACCAAATCCTTCAACAAGATCTAATCCAGTAACTTGATTATTCTGTCACTCAATGGAAGTCCTATATGTATGAAAAGTTCTGACAACAAATTCAGTTTAATTTTCCTTGCTCAAAGGTTTGAATTTTGAAACTTGTCCTGGATGTGGTATAGATTAAGGGCTATTGCCTATGGTTTGCTAAGGGGAAAAAGCCTGCTGAGTGGACATCTTCTAAGATTTTTCATTTGGTGGACCTTCATTTATGTTCTACTCCTTTGTGACACCACTCCACATTCTACCTTCTTGACCTGACCAAGACACTTTATTCACAGGCTGCTATTGGGTGACATGTAAGGAAAATGAAAAAACAAAAACAAAATTCTTTCCCCATGAGAACAACAACAAACCCAGCAACATACAAACAAATCAAAGAAAATTCAGCTTCAGTTTCAGGAGAGAGAGCACAACGGCAGATACTGGAAGTGTGGTGACTTTCTGCAATTTTTGCTAGAGTCTGCAATATTCTACACTTTTTAACAAAAAGCTATCTTTGTCCATTGCTATGATACAGCCACCTTAGTATACACAGATGGGAAGTAATAGTAGCAAAGGTGAGATCTTCCCTTTCACCATTTTGTTCATTTTAGATGGTATGTAACCATCACAAAATAATTGGGATAAGAACAGTCATATTGGGTCAGTCCAATGGTCTATCTAGCCCAATATTCTGTCTTCTGACCATTGTCAATGCCAGGAACTTCAAACAGAATGAATAGGTAATACAAAGTGATCCTTCCCCTGTTGCCCATTCCAGCTTCTGACAAACATTGGCTAGGGGATCATTTCATTGTTAAGATTATTGAGCTAAAGATAGTTTTTCCTCTTGCTCTTTATTTAATTCAAATTAAATGCAGAAAACCAATCTCCTATGAATTAGTTTGTGCTGGACCTTGTGATGGGATGTATAAGCCCCACACCGGAGAATCAAGAGCTAGCAACCAGCTCTGGGCCCAGGGAACCCCATCCATTTCCATCTGCTGGGCAAGCTCATAATGGAGGCTGAGCTCAAAAGGGAGCCACTCAATTCAGCAGGGTAGATAGAGGAAGTTAGCACTCTTCAACCATTAGCTCTTGCATTTCCTGGACCAGACCTTTCTGCCAAGCAGCCAAATGCCCCTCCACGAAGACCGGAAATGGTAGGCAGTGACTGAAGGAGAAGAGCCTCCAGATCATGGTCAGGAAGAACCCTGGCCTTGTGAATCATTAAACAGACCCTGTTGTGACTTTTCAGGGGCCGAATTCTGTGGTGGACAATCATTGCTAGAAGGTAAGTAGTCATTATTTAGACTACAGGTGAGTGAATTTCATGTCCTCCTAATCCTGGTGCAGTTAGGAATCAGAGTGGTTCACTCCTGCAGATTCTAAAAAAAAGACCATTAGATGCTGATGAAGGCTTAACCATAGAAGGATCCAAGTTCTCTGAAAGAGAACTGAGTGCTTTCATTTCAGTAAGTATAAGCAATTCCTTGGGTGCTAGGTAAGAAATCATAAAAGAGGAATATGTGGTTATAAAAATGGTTATAACACTAGATTAAGACTTTGGAGCTGGATTCAATATTGAGCTTTCACTACAGATGTCGTTTATCTTGGGAAAGTCACTTACCCCCTCATTCCTGAGTTTTTCACCTGTAAAATGGGGTTTATTCATGTTTGCCCACCTCATAGCGGTGTTGTGAGGATAAATTAACATTTGAGAGATTGTCAGATACTACAGCAGTAAGCACCATAGAGATATGAATAAATAACAAGGTATCCATGATCATTGCCTTAATATCACCGCCTTGCCTGTTGTCAGGGAGCTGTCATCAGCCACCTTCTTCAGGAGGATGTTTAGAGGGACTACCTGCCTTCCAGCATCAGTTGACAGCAGGTGCTCTATTAATAAATTTGCAGCAAATGTAGCCTTTTTCATGTGTATAGCAATGCATTATTTAGTTTTTAAGAGATGTAATATACTCACCACATGTATACAAGGTATACCTGTTCCTCTTCTTCACTCTACCTGCTGTCAATCTGCTTACTTATCTGCCTTTAGACTATAAGCTTTGTTTTTAAAGCACTAAGCATGCTGTGGATACTACCAGGAATAAATAATACATAATAAAAAGGTTGCAAACTCAAACATTAAAATCACATGGACTCAGGAGAGTAAAATGAAACTTCCACCTGTAATATTAATTTGGCTGCGTTGCACGTACGTCTGATTTTCTGTTCCTGTTTTCCTGGCTAAGCATGTAGTTTTATGTATTATTATTTCTGCCAAAAGACAGTCTAATTATTTCATATCAAATGTGGGTGACATAACATTCATGATGAACTCTTAACTACGAAGGTTCCTGACTCTGTGTGATTATTACCTCCGCAAACTTAACACTACATTAAGACTTTTGTGCATTACCCCAGATTTGGTATTAGACATAATTTAAATTGTTGTAAACATCTATTGGGTATTTTGTATTATAATAATCAGGATGTAATGAATACTTAATGATTATACTATCTCACATTTAATTAAGGTAGCAAGGGGATTTGAAACAAGATCCAGGAGGGAAGTCAACAGGGCACATTTAAAATGTCTCTTTTACATTTATAAGCCATTATGAATATAAGACTGGAAAAGACAGAGCTAGTGAAAATCAGAGAACATTCTTAACTTGTGCATTATGGGGGATGACTAAAAGGAGCTCATGCAAGTTTCTCATATTTTCTGACAACTTTTTCTCCCTCCCTCCCTTCCCCTTCTCCCCCCTGGCTGGTTTCTACCCTTACCTACCCTTCTTCCCTCCCTCATGGCAGTTCCATAGATTTCTCTCCTGTTATCAATTCAACTGAAAGCATATACACATGGATAACTTAGCTGAGGTTTCTTTCTTGTTTAAACTACTGGGAACTGTTTTGTAAACAACATACCTGAGAGAGAAATTATTTCTGTCTGTGGGTCACTTCCTGCAACTGTCATTGATGAACGGATCAAGGGAAACCAGATGCCCTGATTTTTAGGGACAGTTACAATATTCGGATTTTTTTTCCTATATAGTTGCCTAGTATCTGACACCTCTGCCTGATTTTTCACATTTGCTGTCTGGCTACCTTAAGCACATCCTACATCAGAGAGGACTGGGAAGGGATATCTTAGGTTATCCTAATTTATAACTAATTCAATCATCCTAAAATTTCACATAATGTTGCGTGCTTTCTCCAAAAGAATACGTCAGGCTGGTTGTTTAGCTATAGGTAAATTAAGTAACACCTGATGCCGGCAAGTTTTATATGTTATATCACTCTGTGGCTTCCTTAGACTGGGCCCTTTTTTTTTTTCCATTAAGAAACTAGGTACACAGTAGCCACTGTGTCTTTTTACTACTATAGACACCTACCAATTTAACTTTAGCATTGTGTTTGTCAATATATTTTCAGAATGGAATACTGAATTCACTAAGTGACCACTGACAACATGTGTCTTTCTTCCATAGCTCTGCATCTTTTGAATCATCAAAAAAGTTCATTGAAAATGGTTTTACTACAACTAAGAGTATCTTAAATGTACATGGTGCCTTCGATACAAATTTCTTTGCAAACCATATCATGTATTGAGGAATCAGATGCAGAGTCTTCTGAGGGAAAAGAGCAGCTGTTTAACAATACACAGCAACACTGCATATCAGTTAAAGACTGGAAGTTAAAAAGCATATTATATGCTATTTAAAATGTGGAATTTAAGTAGATAGGGACAGTGTAAGTAATGAAATTGGAATTTCGTTAGCACAACAGAAATAGCATCCCACTCTTGACAGAAGTTCCACAGACCTTCAAAAATCATAAAAAAGGCTCGTTTTATGTCTCATCTAGAGATTCACAGATAAATAATGAGGGGTTCTCTTTCTACCCTCCTTTCTACCCTCTTTTCCAAAGAATGAAAAGGGTAGAGAAACACAAATGTAACAGTTTCAAGAGGGAAAATTAGGTTCATTGACTCTGGTTCTCACCAATGGACTTGATACAAAAAGAAGTTAGTAATCATGGATTGACTCTTAGGCCAGGGTCTACACGGACTGCAGCAAAGTCACCACTGTAAGTTAGATCTTTTCTCTTCCATTGAGCAGTCAGTGAAGACCAATCTAGGGGTTGATGCAGTAAGTCCATCCTCTCAAGAATAAGAGCACTGAGTTGAAGGGAGGACATTTCCCTTTGACTCAGTGCAGTGGAGACACCACAGTAAGTAGATGTTAGGGAGTTGAAGGGAGACACACAAGTTATTTTACATAGCTTGTGTATCTCCCTTCAACTGCCACTGAATTTGCAGTCAGTGTGGACCTGGACTTACATTCTCATTTCCTATCATCTCTTCTTCTATCTAGAACAATTCTGATAAATACCTCAAATAGTATAGTCAGCAAGAGCCAGATCTATTACAAAAAGTATCTTGTGCCAAATATGCACAATTGTATGTGAACTTGGCTGGTCTCTGTATAGGGAAGTGCACATTCCAATTACTTTGTTTAAAGTGGTTCAAAAACGATTAATTAAAAATGGAAAAGAACAAAGCACTGTTAACCAATTCTGTGTCTGTTCTCCATCTCATCTTATGCCATTAGTGTTTCTCATATCTACTGTGACAGTGTGCTGGGCAGCAACTCCTTAGCCAGCCCCAAATGAGAGAGGTAAATTGGAGCTGGCTAGTGACAACTGCACCTGATTGGTATAAGGGACACAGCTGTCTGCCTAATTAGCCAGGAGCTATAAAAAGGCCCAGGTGAAGGAAATAGGGGAAAGGAGATGCCATGGAGTGGAAGGAGAGCAGAGGCTTTACCTGCCTCAATACAGAAGCTCCCGAGGCAGCTAGCCAAGTTATATGTGATAAGAAGTGATGGGACTGCACATTGTAAATAAATTGCACTGGATTTTTAAACAGGAGGGTCTTGTACTAATCTGTGACCAAAAAAGGGGTGGTCAAAGTGGATAGGGTGGCCAAAGTGGATGGCTGGCAGCGGAGAACCTTACACTTTTCCAAACTTAATAGCTTAGCTATGTCTCACCTCAGCTAGTAACCATATGAAACACCAATTCTTAATATCCTTTTAAGATGTTAAAGATACAGACCTCTACAGCACATCATCAAGGATCTACAGCCTATTCTACAAGATGATCCCTCACTCTCTCAAGCCTTGGGAGACAGACCTCTCCTCACAGCTCCCCAACCTTCAAAATATACTCACCAGAAACTACAGACCAAACAACAGAAACATTACAGCGGGCACATATCCCTGCAACAAACCACGTTGCCAACTTTGCCCACATATTTACACAAAAATACTATCACAGGACCTAATCAAGCCAGCTACTCCATCCAGGGCTCATTCACCTGCTCATCCACCAAACTGATTTATGCCATCATGTGCCAAAAATGCCCCCCTCTCTCCTTATATATTGTATAAACAGAACAGTCTCTGCATAAAGGAACAAATGGACACAAGTCTGACATCTGAAATCACAACATTCCAAAACCAATAGGGGAGCACTTCAATCTCCCCACTCACTCCATTGATGACTTGTTAATAGCTGTGCTCAGACAAATGGATAACAAATTGAAGCTTCAAAGAGAAACTGCTGAACTGGAATTCATATGTAGATTTGATTCCGTTGCCTCAGGGTTAAACAGGGACTACTGATTTTTTTTCTCATTACAATAGATGATTTGACCTCACCTTCCTCTATATGCTATTCCCCAGTGTTTGAATCTTAACATCTGCTTTGATTTACTGTTACAGCCTGACCTGATCCTGTGTCTTACACTTCCCTGCATTTATTTTCCTCCCAATCTCCAAGTTCCCCATCTTTAAAGCATTTGATGAACTGGAATTTTCTCCCACAAAAGCTCATGAGATAAATAAATTTGTTAGTCTTTAAAGGTGTCGCAGAGCTCCTTGTTTGTTTTGCTAAAAATACAACAGTTTCTCTGATAATATCCAAGATCCTCATAAAAAATAGTTGGAAGAGTGAGAAAAATCAGGACTATATCAAGAAATAGAGGCCAGACCTGAGATCCCAACACCCAATTCACACAGATTGGGGTGAATTCAATTAAAATCAAAGGAAATTTTGCAATTGATTTTAGGTAAGGTTAGGGTTTCATCCTAGGAGACTTATTAAGTGGCATTTGGATATAACAGAACAGTAGATATTTTAAATATGGCTAGTTTTTACTTAAGTTACAAATATACAAAAGTAATTACAGTGCTTCAGAGTGACTGGAATTTATATGATGAATCCACATAACGTTACAGAAAAGAATTCCACTGATTAATGTCTGGTTTAGTATTTCCCCTGTTTTATATATGTAATTCCCTAATAAAGGGCTTTGACTCCTGGGGGATCAGGAAACAGTTTCTAGTCCCTGAATTTGATTTACCAGTCTATGAAAAGATTGGAAGCACCCTTATAGGCGACGGATTCATTTATTTCTGGACCTTCAGGCTAAACTACATAAATTCACTATCTCCATACTATCTATACATGAGCATATATACTGTGAAAATAAAAGGCCTCAGTTACTCAAGAATGGAACAACCTATCTGGTCAGCAATACCAGCCACTAAAAGCACATCATTCCAGAATTCCACTCACTAAATGGACGCTCTATGGAATACACGCACAAATTCAAATTCTTATTCCTAATTATCAAGTATTTCCATGTGACTAGTCCAAGACACCTTAGATAGTGTCCCTCTCTCTGAGGTCATGACATCCCATAGGACCCAGAAAACTGTCAAATTTAATGGTGAAGCTCATGAGAGGAAGAGCTGGAGTGTTTGGCAATTGGCCTAAGGATTTGGAACTCATAAGCAAAGGAGATAAGAAAGATTGCATATGTCTAGGCTTTCAAAATGTAAAAGTGTAAAACTCACTTCTTTGACTTAGTATTTGCATGCCTACAACTAAAATCAACATCAAAGAGTCAACAGAGTAGAAGAGGAGCAAGTGGTAAAGGCAAGAAATAAGTGGAACGTAAAAGAAGAAAACAGAAGAAGGAAAATAAATATATTAATGAAGAAACAACCTCACACTTTTAATGGAGACCACTAACTATTTTTAGAAGTGAACTCTTTTT
Organism: Pelusios castaneus; assembly: GCA_007922175.1. Taxonomy (NCBI): domain Eukaryota; kingdom Metazoa; phylum Chordata; order Testudines; family Pelomedusidae; genus Pelusios; species Pelusios castaneus. The sequence continues at coordinate 1,082,695 of ML685898.1, forward strand.
TAAGATGTTCAGATAATATGATAATAGGCATCTTACATTTGTCAGTCTATTGCAAACCCTCTGGATCATTAATAATCAATGTTGATGAACTCAACCAGTACTCAAAATAATGTTATTAGCTGTTTCAGGAGTATTATGAGTATCCTATTATGCAACCACTTAAATATTTTTATATAAAAAGAACTTTTTAATGATACAAAAATAGACCTGTACGTTTAAAACATTCATCTTTGTTGCTTACAACTTGTAAATAATAACAGCTCTGATAACATACTATATGACAATGTGATACATTGGTCCTAGGTATCATTAGGTCAACATTTGCAATTTTAATGATGGCTGTGCTCCCATTCTTGCTATTCGGAAAATTCTTAAAGGAAACCTAGCTTCTCTTGGGTAGTCTGCTAACAATAGGTACCAGGATTTTCTAGGATTTGTGTGTGTGTGCACGCACGTGCGTGCGTGGAAGGGAAGGGGGAAGGGAGGAAGGATGTTACCAGATACAAAGCCCAATCACTGACAAGTCTTTCACAAACATATTTCTTTTGTTCAAACATGCTATGAATGTTTTTTATCAAATGTTTTAACTACAGCTTCACACATTTCCGCAATATTTAATTCCACCTGAAAGGTGCTGAAATTTTGGAATGAGCTTTAGTACATTCTTTGACCTGCATAAGGATAAATAATATGCATTATTTTTTGTGAATATTATGTTGTGTACATTATGTTCAACTAATGCAGACAAATGGAGTAATATATTTTAGTTACACTGAAGAACAGTAAACTAGCAGTTTTATGCATGTATAAGTGATGACTATTACAATACAAATAATATGAAGTTTTCCTGAAAAATACCAAGAAACGAAAGAAAAAGGCTTCCCTTTTTGCTATATTTCTACTCTTATGAAGACTGATCACTGATGTAAACAAACCAGAAAGTGATGCAATCACTTGCTTGATTAATTTATACTTCTCTTTTTCAAAGGTTGACAATAAGTTTAAATTGTGGAATTTTCACCACATGGAACCTAAAATGAGATAAAACAGAGGAATCCCAAGACTAAAGGATAAGAGGAACTCAAGATTTTGCCTTTGTAAAAACACAATTGTGTGTGTGTTTACTTTTTGGGGGGATAAAATATGCATTTTTCCTAACTATACTTCTAGGACTTTAGTTGCAATTCAGTCACTTTCATTTTCTTTATTTTAGATTTGTTTGTAAGAAGCAATCAAAAATATATTTGAGATTTTACAAGATTAGTATCCCTATAAATATTTTACTGATAAAAAGGGATCTATTTTCAGAAATACACAAACCACAGCTCTTTATGCTGGTGTTTAAAAGATCTAAAATCATGAATTCTGATGTTCTCTTTTTAAGAATAGGACTGAAGTTTTAAGTTCTAAGGAACCCTCTCATTTCATTTATGCTGAGTGCCTAGCACAAGGAGACTCAAATTCAGTTGAACCTTCCAGATATTACTATAGTACAAATTATTATTAATGACAAAAAATAAAAATAAAAAATCTTCATGGAATCACTTGAAATAGTTACCCTAAAATACAGGGGTTTCAAATGTTCAAGAGTTGCAATATTTGGGGCTACAAACCTTTTAAAGGCCATACAAAATATAGATAGGTTAAATCTCAGGAATTTAAGATGGTAAGGGAATCACACTTACACATATAACTGATGCAAAATCAAGCCAGGTACTTCAACATTTCTCCACTCCACAAGCAAACTATGCAAGTAAATTGATTTTAAGATGACTACATTAGCAGAAAGTCCATGTCAAAACTTCTCTCCCTCTTACAGATTAAGTGTGATAACAATGCAAGCTGGAAGGATGGTAGGGATAAAAGCAAATGTCAGATGGTTAGGTGAACTTAAGGGAACATATCCAAACCACTTAATACTTAATGTTTTGTTTTGTTTTTTTTCTTTTTCTTTCCTTTTTCTATTTGTTCTTTGTTCCTTAACTTGGAATTTCCTGGTTTTTTTTTTTTTAAAGTTACAATTGCCATCAATTTCTCTTCTTAAGTCATTTATATTTATAACTGTTACTCTAGCTACCATTTGTCTAGCATGGGAATATGCATTTAAACAAAAAAAGAATCATATAATCATACCAGGATGCTTTTGTGAAATGTCTGCATTAAAGAAATGATAAAATCAGTTTAAGAAATTTTGTTCTGTAAAAGTGAAAGGTTAACAGAAGGACTTGTTCAAGTCAACTCCAAGAGGAAAAGAAAAAGCAAGTTAAATTAACTGAGGTCTACAGTATTTTACTGGGTATAGTATGGTACTTAAATGTTGTACACCTGTTTCTGACACTGTTTGCAAAAAAAAAAAAAAAAAAAACCACACACGCACCACTATTTGGGATCCAAACACCTCTTACTGAGATAAAGAGTAGTTTTGCATTGCACTTATTAATGGCTTAGATAAATATAAATAATTCATGAAGTCATATTCCTAGCTAAAGTATGAAATAGCAGATCATAAATTATTGCCTAAAATGCTTTTTCTGCAGTGAAGTCTTTAATTTAAGGGAGTGGAGTGTGAAATACCTCTTTCTAAGTCCCATGTCTGGTGAAATTATGTGAATACTACTGTCTTCATAATGTGCTTACTCCAAACAATATTTTAATTATGTGCTCTACAGTTAACTGTAACTGAAATAATAAAAAAAAAAAAAAAAAAAAAAAAAGCCCTCCACACAGGTCTGATTAATCAAAAAAGTACATTTTTCTGCAAAAGGAAGAAAATAAAATGCTGCTAACCATGTGATTTAGTCAGTATCCCTTTAGAACTGAAAAAGGAAAAGAATACACTGAAAAATGTCATCCCTGAATTAAGCTTTAGGGTTTTATTCTAATGTTTTGAACTTCTATGAGTATGTTGTTTTCTGGAGTTTCTGAGCAGTGCAACTCTGTTGGAAGACTGTATATTAAGAATTCTTTTCATTCGACACATGAAGTATTATGTGTTTATGTGTGTGTGTGTATACACAGATACATGCATACAATAAAACTGGCATTAGAATGCATGCTGTAATGGCCTATTTACTACATAAATATGTAGTATAAAAACATATATATAAAACATAGTGCATATAAACATATAAAAACATATATATAAAACATATATATAAAACATATGTTCACTAGCATAGTGCTGAAGTTTGATCCCAGTATTATTCCATTGAAATCAGGTTTACGATGAAGTGTTGGGAATTATGCTTACTGTATGTATCTGACAATATGCTATTCTAATTATACAGTAAAGAGTCAGGTCAATAGAGTGGCCATAGTTGCATTTAACTTCTTCCCTCTTAGTAATTACTCTTTATGTAATGTGGAAGTCACCAGACCGTAGTATCTCAGGAAGCAGTTGCATCTCAGCTTAACAGCAACTAAAAATTTTAACTTGGACCTTAGATGTTTTTAAAGAGCTGGCCAACCTACTTGATAGCCCTTTATGTTAATTTTCATTAAGACTTGGAGCACTAGGGAAGTTTCAGAAGACTGAAAGAAAACTAGTGTTGTGCCAGTATTTAAAAAGGTAAAAGTGTAAATGGGAAGACACGAGTAATTAAAGGCCTGCTAGTCTGACATCAGTCTCAAACCAGATAATGGAGGAGGACATATGGGACTCGATTACAAAAGAACTAAAGGAGGATAATATAATGAATGACAAGCCACATGGATATATGGAAAATAAGTACTATTAAACTAACATGTTATTTTTTTTTTCTTTTTAATGAGATTTCAGGTTGGTATAGGTAATAGTGATGATGTAATATACTTAGTTTCCCATAAGACATTTGACTTGGTTACACATGACATGTTGATTAAAGAACTATTATGACATAAAATTAACTTGGCATACTTAAACTGATTAAATGCTGGCATTTTGGAAGCTGTCAGTTAGCAATTATAAATGGGGGATCATCAATGAGCAGGTATGTTTCTAGAGCAATCCTGCAAAGATCTATTCTTATTTCTCTGCTGTTTAACATTTTTATGATCTGGGTGAAAAAATAAAGTTATCATTGATAAAGTTTGCACATGACTCAAAATATGGAGAAGTGGTAAATAATAAAGAAGACAGGTCATAAATACAGAAGTACCTGGATTGCTTGATAAATTGGGCACAAGCAAACAACATGCATTTTAATATGACTAAATGTAAACATATACATGTAGAAATAAATAGCATACACCAAACTTACAGGATGGGGACTCAATCCTGGGAAGAAGTGACTCTGAAAAAGAAGGGGAGGCGTGGAGCATTTGCTGTGGCTAATCAACTGAACATGGCTCCCGGTGTGATGTTATGCCAAAAGCCCTAACTTGATCCTTGGATACATAAACAGAGGAATCTCCAGTAGGAGGATTTTGTATTTGGCACTGGCCACTGCTGGAATACTGTGTCCACAATACAAGAAGGATGATGCTAAAATGGAAAGGATTCAGAGAAAAGCCGCAAAAATGCTTAAAGGAGTAGAAAACCTGCTTTTTAGTGATGAACTCTTGGAACCTAATCTATTTAGTTTAACAAAGAGAAGATCAAGGGTGATTTCATTACAACCTGTAAGTACCCACATATGGAACAAATATTTAATAATGGGCTCTTCAGTCTAGTAGAGAAAGGTGTAACACAATCCAATGGCTAGAATTTGAAGGTAAAGTGATACAGACTAGAAACAAGGCATAGATTTTAACATGGCAACAATTTACCAAAAGCTTGTGAGGGATTCTCCATCACTGACAATTTTTAAATCAAGACTGGATTTTTTTCTAGAAGATCTGCTCAGCAGTGCCATCAGAACTGTGATCAGCAGTACACAACTTACCGTAACCCTAAGGCTGTTCTAATTTTTAAGACAGGTTAAATTGGCTCCTTGATAGTCCCAAGACCAGTGACTCCCTCAGGCAACATAAAAGTTATTTTTGCACTGTAACAGTGCAGTTGCCCTGCTACAGCACCAAGGAGATTAACTGGGCATGGGAGCAGCAGCCAATAGGGTGGTTGGGCTGCAGAGACAATGGGGAGCAGGCTGTCCTGTATAAAAGGGAGCAGTAGAGTAGCTCAATCTGTTTGGCTTGGGTAACCTAGAGAGACGGTTCTCCTGCTGGCTGGCTGGTTGAGGGAGCCAGCACCCTGGAGAGCTCACAGTGCAACCACTGTGAGCTTATCAGCACTGGGAAACCTGAAAGCAGACAGAAGGCTGGAGCAGCAGTCCAGGCCTGAGGTGAGAGGCCTAGAGAGGACAGCAGCTAAAAATCTGGGACAGAGGTGAGCAACTGTGTGCAACTGGGTGCTGCAGGGAAAGTGGCCCAGGAAATTGCTGTACGGAGGAAACACTGGAGGGAGGTGGAAAGACTCAGTAGAGGCACTTAGGGTCCCTGAGCTGGGACTCAGAGCAGAGGGTGGGCCAGGGCCCCTTCCCGCATCCCCAGAGTGCTAGGACTAGCACATGTTTCCCCGGCCATTGACTCAGTAGTGGCCAGGAAGAGGAAGAAGGACAATACCCCTGAAAGGGTGACCTTAGGGCTTGACCAGAGGTTGTAAGACCTGAAAGAGGACTCGGAACAGGAATCCAGCATGACAAGAAGGTGGAGCACTGATCCCTTGGAGGGGACCACTTGAGTGAATTACCGAGTGTCACTACCAGGAGGCTCCCCCTAGATGGGTCCAGTGCTGTGAATGCCCCTACATGCACTCCCACTTCTGACCTGCTCTGAAGCTTAATTCTGCCAAATGAAGCATGATGCTGTTGGTGGTTGTGTCCAAACTGCTTGTTTCCCCAGCTCTCTTTCTCTGTCTTCTTCCTGGCAGCCTTTAGTACCAATCGTGCTCTGCTCCATTGAAATACACAGAACAGGTTGTTGGGAAACCAGCAATGAAAGCAATGTAAAAGCAGCAGGGAAGAAAGAGGGACTAACCCAGGAAGCCCACCAGCAGAAGAAACTGTGACTTCTGAAGGAAGAAGTTAAACATCAAAGTTATTTTGTTTTCACTCCCAACTTCTACTACAGAGAAACTTGGAACAAAATGGAGAAACATGTGACTATGACAGCCTGATCAGGATGGAAAATGAGTAATGAGCTCTTTCTTTGCAAGTGATAATGTTATTCATCCTAATTAAAGATGAAAAAACAGACCAAGAAAAAATTAGAACCTCTAAAAATTGTTAAATGAAAATTCAATCCATACTGTCTAAGAACTATTCATGTTCTAGTCAAACTAATATCTATGGGTGCATCTACACTTATAAATTAAGTCGACTTAAGCTTGCTTAAGTCGACTTAATTTACTCCGCGTCTACACTATACTTTCCTTAAGTCAACTTAAGCAGCTGCTTAAGTCGACTTAAGGAAAAATTAAGTCGACTTTATAAAACCTAGTTTTCTGTCAACTTGCTGCTTAAGTCAACTTTAGAAAGTCGACTTAAGCCAGTGTAGATGTGGAGTAGCCCTAAGTCAACTTAAAGTAGACTTAGGGGGCTCCAGGGCTTCCCCACTGCCCTCCCTGCCAGGGTCCCTGTCCCCCTTTGCCCCATTGTACCAAGGTACCATTGTATCAATGGGGCAAAGGCTGAGCCCCCTGGCACTTGGCAAGGGGTGCCCCCCCTTGCCACCATGGACCTGTCCCAGCTCCACCTAGCACCTAGAAGTCGACCTAGGCATCCAGTGTGGATGCTCTAGGTTGATTTTGTAGAGTCCCTTCTAAGTCGACTTAAAATTTAAGTGTGGACATGCTAAGTCGACTTAGCTAAGTCAACTTAAATTAACAAGTGTAGACATAGCCTGTCTGTCTGTTTGTCTGTCTGTCTGTCTATCTAAATTAGCTTGACTAGAATATATATATATAGTTTTATCTGTAACACTTCACTTCCTTTTTATGGATAAAAACAGGAAAAATAAATTGCAAAAAGCTACACTTTGGATAGTTCCCTACCGACCAGAAACAGGAAATGCCAAAAATCTCACATTCTTGTGAAATATCCAGTCTACTTTTGCAGACTCCAAAACCTCTAAGAGATCTGCACAAGCTTCCAAGCCAAACTTCTGAATCTCATATGGTTCATTTCATATTAACTCAGGTGTTTATTATGGAATACGGCCAGTCCTGGCAGAATTAGATATTTATTTTGTTATAATTTCTATGGGTAATATGCTTATTTTAATTTTATAGCGATTTAAATGTTCACAGGTGTGCAAGATTATGGATTTTAAACGCACTTTTATTTAATTTTCACAGTTGTGGGGGATTCAGAAACTAATTATTTAATGAGAACAGATGTGCAGATTCAAAAAGTAAAGGCCACATGACAATTAAAACACAAATTGTGATGATTGCATGTCAAAATATACAAAGGAAATAGTGTTAAGATTATTCTCTCAGGTTCTCACACAGCATTTTTCTTCCTTTGTCTACCTGTAAATTTCAAACATTGATGAAAATATTTTTTGTATCAGTTTGTATGTTCATGGTGAAATCAAATCCTTCCAAGTATAAAAATAGCAGGTGACATTTAGAATTAGCTTGTTTTCCAGTATTCTTTTGTTAGCTAAATGAAGGTTATATTAGCTATGCTTCAGTAGTGATAAAAACTATACTACAAATTGAAAGCTAAAATCCAGAGCCTCTAGTATTGACTTGTTTTAAATGTTACATATTTTACATACATGACCAAGAGAGTCAATATGTGGTAGAAAATATGAAGATCAAAGGAGTGTTTCAATCTCTTAGATATTTGAGAATATTTGTGGTAGGACAGATCTATCCCAAAGGGGATTTATCATCAGGCAGACCTAACCCTTATCATAAGGGGATCAGACTTCGAGCATTTAAAACTAGTGGAGTTGGGGGGCTGGCCAGATATAGCTGGCAGGTAGTAAGGGACACTTCAGTGATTTAGGATTTTTTAAAAAAAGAAGAATTACAGTTATAACAACAAGAAACCCTTGTATGATGAGGTGCATGTGTCATTCTAAACTAAAGTTAAGCTCCAATTAAATAAAGGTAACATTCGCTATTGCTAAAGGAAACAGACTGTACAAAATGTCTTTATCATAACATTAAAGCTTAAAACCAAACATTCTTTAGCTATAATACTTCACTTAAAAAGGAGAACACTAACAAAACTAGTATCTCAAAGACATGCTGGTACAATAATACCAGTGGAATATAGTGATTCCTGACTTAAAGCTATAGAGGAAGGAAAGGTTAAGTTTGTTAGTAGGAGAAGAAAATTTCCAATATTATAGATTAAGACAACAGTCAGTAAATATTTTTCCCTTTTCTGACCTCCATCTTGTAAGAGAAATTGAAAATCCAAGCAAGTGAAGTGCACTGAGTCACTGTTAATTTCGTTTTCATTAACTTCAGTGAAGAACTGAAAAGTCAGAAATTGAATTTTTCATGCAGATGCTGTTTTGGTCCTATCATGCTATGCAAATGTTGAGGTTCATGTACAGGTGACACGTCATTAATCTGAAAGATGCTGTTTCATAATACTATGTATTGGCACAGATATGGTGATACTCATTCTCTTTCAGCATTCAGAGAGTCTCTTAGCTCTTATACATCTAAACATAAATCTATTTTATTAGTTTATTTCAAATGTCTTCATTATTGTTATACATTGTTTTTGTTTAATAAGCTATTCTTAGGCCTCAAATATTCCTTTCACTATTCTACCAAATGGTACATTAATTCTTGTGAAAGGTGGACCAAGCAATCCTCCGATCTACAGATTGTTATGGGTGGCAGTGACAGGTCAGAGCAGTTTGGGTATGGGTTTTCAGTGCAGGCTATAAAAGTGAGATGTTAAAGATAGAGTGGATCTTCAGGAATCTCATGTATTGTAGTCTAGTTTGGTGGATACACAGTGTAATATAAGGTTCTGGGTAGACAGCCATACCATATCTCTTTATGATTAGATTGGGAGAAGCCTGACTGTCTTGACCCATGCAATGTTCATAAACTTCTTTGGTAGTCTGCAAATATTCCTTGAGTTCCCAGAACACCCATTGTAGGTAGGAGGTTAAATCTGCAGTAGCTGGTACTGCAGAACCTATCAGTAAGTCTGAGAAGAAGTGAGAGTGAAAGTCATTTTTTTAAAGAATGGACTATGTTGAGTTGAGGCATGGATTAAATTTTTATATGTAAATTAAACATGGTGCAGAAGGGAAAGTTAGTTGCCCTGGTGCCAACTCAGAAAGCCACAAAAGATATTGCTCCAAGATTTGATTGATCATCTCTATTTGCCCAGTAGTCTGTGGACGATAGGTAGATGTGATGAGGTAGACAAAACCCTGGCTGGCTGGGGTGATTTAGTAGGAGTGATCCTGCTTTTTAGCAGGGGGTTGGACTAGATGACCTTGTGAGGTCCCTTCCATCCCTATTATTCTATGATTCTATGCCAAGGAGTCCTAGAAATTCTCTCCAGAACTAAAAAGTGAACTAGCATACCCAATCAAACAAAATGCCTCTCTGTAACTCATGGTAACAGAAGACATTTTCCAAGAAAAGACAAATCATTTCTCTTGCTTTAGAAACAGCACAACATAGGATGAATTTTGCCATCTTTCTTAGGAGATTGAATGAGCCACTATTACCAAGTCCTCCTAAGAGAATGACAGTTCTACAATTAAATCCATTGATACAGTAGATAGAGGAAATCTAGGGATTTGATCTTGGGTTCTTGGTACAGATACAGAAATCAAATGACCTTGTATAAGCTTTGATGTAAACTCATAGGCCTGGCTACCAGAAGTACCTCGATACCAGCTTTCAGGTCTTTAATTGGCCCAAATGGCCCAAAAGCCACAAATGATGGCACAGTTTCAATGCCTGAAACCTAGGCTGTCCCTCCAGAACATAAACACAATCCTTTGAGGAGGCTGTTCTGTAATCAGACATCAGATTCAGGTCAGGTATCTGCAGGATCTGGAAGATCTGGGTTGTGAATGGGTCATCAGGGAGCAGGGAAATGGATGGAATATATCAGAATGTTGTTAATTGTCCTGTTGGCAAAATTGGACACCTTGAGCATGGTAGAAGAGGACTTTTTCACTGATTTAAGATATTTATCTCTGAATGCTAGGACATCTATCTTCCAGTTTCTCATTCTTGGGTTAGGTTAACACAAAGTCAAAGTGAAGTGAAGAAGAGGGATCAGCAGATCTGGCATTGATTAAGACATCAAGCAGTCTGTAGGTCCTTTAGGTTCTGGTGATCTGACATGACTTGGACCAAGAATCAGACTCCTCCTAGAAGGTTGCACCACTCACTAAAAGGCATCTTGATAGCCAGTAGCTCCTTGACCCAAATATTGTAATATTTTTCCCCACTGAGGTTAGCTTCCAAAAAATAAAAATACCAAAAATGGTGTTGGTTGCTATGGTAAAAATGTTGAAATAAAACTGCACCTATGGAATTATCTGAAGACACTGGCTTCAGTCGTAAATAGTTTAGTGGGATATGGGTCAATCAGGATGGGTGTTGGGGTGAATGCCTTCTTCAGTTGATCAAAGGCCAACTGAGCCTCCCTGAGGAGGGACCCTGAACTGAGACCCCTTTGCAGGAGTACTATTATGGTGCAACCAGACTACAGAATCTTTTAATAAATTGCCTGGAAAAATTTACAAACCCCCAAAATTGCTGCACTTTGTATGCATCCTTGCTTGCAGCCAAGTTCGATATTGCTGCCACCTTATGTAGATTCCTGGTGAGTCCCTTGGGTGAGGCAATATATTCTAAGAATTCCATTACATCCTCATTGTATTTGTATTTCTTGAATTTTGTGTGGAAGGGGTTTTGGCGGTCTCTCCAAGACAGCTCACATGTGAAATTTTTGGAAGACCTGACTTCCAAAGAAAATAAAGAGGTCATTCATGTAAATGACAAATTGGTCCAGTATATCCCTAAAGATGTCATTTATTAAATGCTGGAAGGTTGTCATAGAGCTGCATAACTCATGTGGGGCATGACCAAATACTTAAAGTGGCCATATTTGGTATTAAAAGAGTTTTCCATTCGTCCCCTTCTTGCGTCTTCACCATGTTATAAGCTCTATGAGATCCAAATTTATGGAGAACTTAACAGACCAGCCCCTTTCAAACTGCCCATGAATAAACTGTAAGAGCTAATTGTTAAAAGCTTTGTTGTTTATAGAAGGCAGGAGGGATGCATCTCTCTTTGCCAAGAAAGATCAGACCCCCTATTGGGGATGTGGAGGAGCAAATGACCCCCCCTACAGGTTTTCCTCAAGATAATTCTGAAGTGTCTGTAGTTTGGGTTTGGAGAGGCAGTAAATGCACATGAAGGTGCTGGATATTGATGAGGAACTTGTAGCTATATTGGGTGATAGGATGTCAGCTTTCTCTCTGTTGAACATGTTGGCATAGTTCTGATATTTAACAGGAATCCTTGGAGCTTTTGGAGGGGTCCTGAGAGTTGGCAGAGTCAGATTTGGATCCTCTCTTCATGTCTCTGAATTCTTTGGCAGAGTCAGTAAGCCACAAAAAGGTTGCTGGTCCTGGGTCAGTTCTCAGGAAACACAACTGTCAGCAAAATGGGGAGTCAAAACATTCTGTGCCTGCCTGCCACTGAATGAGGAGGTTATGCAAGACAGCCTATGAGATGTCAAGGACAATTGATGAATGCAAAGCACACGTTAGTCCAAACTGGAGGATTTCTCAGAGGACTTGATGTGTAGCTACCTGGGGGATGACCAGTACTAATGAAAGTGACCTGGACTCAATTAACTCAGGGGACGGAAAAAGGGAGTCCCTGCACTGGATGGAGATATGGCATGTTCAGTCACACTCAGATCCAGGAGACTGCCTGATGCACTTGAGTCCACCAGTGCCTGTAAGTTGTGTAGGGCATGGCAGAGTAGGAGTCGGAGATGGAGTTGAGAGGTGTTGAATGATGATTGGCCATTCTTAATGTATGATGAACAAGTGAAGATGCAAACAGCTATGGAGAGGGCAAGGGCCACAGTTGAGCCTAGACATCCCTGTTGGAGCTGGGGCATGCTATTTCCTGACCAGGGCACAGATCAGACGTTGGCAGAGCAGCTTTATGAAAAATGTCATGGTTCCTCTCACTATAGGCATAGGTCCAATTCATTAATTCTTTACCACACTGGAAAGGCAAGGTTGGACCTGATCTACTTACGTTAGTTCAGGTGATGGAGAAGGAAATTGTAGTGGGGATCAGGCATCAGCAGAGTTGGCAAGAGCAGGGGGTGATCAGGAATCAGCAGAGCTGGCGAATGCTAAGGGAACCATTTTTTTCTGGGTGGCATTTGATCAGGCAGTCACTGATCTTGATGCATAGGCCAATTAAGACATCCAGACTTGATTCTACCTATACCACCTTAACATCATTGCTTAGGCTGAGTGAGAAACAACAAAATTGGGTGGCCTTGTTCCACTCAGTGTCAGTGTCTACTACCAAGCTCTGGAACATTGCTGCATAGTCAGAAAAAGGCTGCACTACTAGAAAAACATTTGGACTGCAATGAAATATGCACCACCCTAAATGCTTTTCCATTATGGAAGTCTCCAGTCATATGCCAACAACTCAGGTCACTGAAGATTACCTAATATAGACCAGATAAATTTCTCAGTTTGTCCCAGAAATGGGCTTGATTTTTCCAGGAATGGAGATGGCCAAGCCAGGCTGCCCTGCTAAGCAGACTGATATTTTGTCCCAACTGCACTTGGTCAGTAGAAAATAACAGTGTATAGCAGACATAGGATTTAACGTTGATTCAGGAACCATGAAACTTGTCACGGTTACCAGTGAACTTGTCAGGCAGAGGGAGATTGGTGTGGTGGGGGCAAGAGGCAGAGCTGAAATTGGCTGAATGCTTTTTGCAGCCTCTAAACTGTTGCTGTCACTGGGCTTAAGGGCTGATCTGAAGATTATTTCCACCACTCAGGTGAGGTAACCAATCAAGCCTTCTACAGGTCAGAGGCCTTTGTTAGGCTGCCTGAAGATTCACTCTGCTGCAGGCCCTGATTTCTGACAGATCTTTCTACAGTTTTGACTGGTCTTTCACTCTCCTGAACTGATCAGCTATTTGCTCGAACCCTTCACTTCCTCTCCTCCTGTCTCAGACTCTCTTCATCTTAGCTTAACTCCATGCCTGTTCCTTTATTTTCTTCTCCCCTGCCCTGTACTCCTAACCTGCTTCCTCTCCCCTTTCTCTACATTTAGCTGATCCTCTCCTAAGGAAACTCATGCCACCTTCTTCACCAAAAATGAGTGGAATAAACATGACTTTTTGTGGCCATCATTTAGTTCAACCGAATTGTGTTTTATTCACCTTGCCCCATCCCATGTTTTGTCTAATTAGACTATAAACTCTTTGGAGCAAGGACTGTCTACAACTCTGTGTCTGTGCAGTGCCTACCATGATAGGACCCCATTTTTGGTTGGAGTTTAGGCACTATTATAATATACTGAGATAGGGAAGAGCAAGAGGCCCAAGACTCACATATAGTGAGGTCTCAGAAACCAGATCAATGTACAGCTAGACCTGTAACCATGACAACTACTGACATACACAAAACACTGATTTCCATAGAGGGAGGAACAACAGAGTCTCTCCTCTAGATTCAGCAGGGTTCACTCTGCAAATGCAGAAATGCTTCAGGCTACAACCTGCAATCTGAAATCATGTCCCTCATCACTAGTTTCAGGTAACTGGGCTAAAATGATGAAAATAATCTGTCTGCATCTTCTTTTACCCATTTTGCATACTCATTCACTGTGACTTCATGCACTAAGTAGAGAGATTTTTGGAATTAGGTACTCTGTCTTACTTTTCTGAGCCTCAAAGCATGTCTACAATTCAAGCTGGGAGCGTGATTCACATCTTGAAGACAAATGGATGCTAGCTCAAAAGAGTAAGAGCTGTGGGTAAAGCAAACATCCCAAGTACAGATACATTCAAAACTGCAGGCATGCACATGAGGCAATGATGCCCTCCTGATGCAGTGGCTGCTTTCTTTTTAGAGCACTAGCTTGATCAGAGCTAGCAAGGGTATGCCACCGCAAGCTGGGAATCACACAACAAGCTCAAAATATAGGCATATCCCAAGTGTAATCTGCTATAGGAATCAAAAAAGTATTTACAAAGAGAGGATGCCAGTTGGGAACAGAATGGAATTAAATTGGCAGTTTTATGGAGAAACTGTCTTCTGGATTAGTATTGGAGTCTTAACAGCTGGAATGTACAGAAATATATTTTCCACACAGGCAGTGTTGCAATCATATTCACACTGCAACCACTGAAATTAAAATGCTATTGATATGTCTTAATAGTTGTATTGAAATTACAGAAATTCTCCATAGGTAAAACGGCCTGGTAATATTAGCAATTTCTTTAAAGACCATCCAATAACTTTCCTTTCTTAATCTTTCTTATGCTAGTGTTTCTTGACTTAAAGTGTTGTAGACAATTTTCCCCACAAGGTGACTGACAGTATCCTTTAAACATCAGTAAAATAAATGATATGTGTAAGTCAGACCAGTGAGAAACATAGGACATGCTCACTCCAATGTCAACATGATGAAATTCTTGATATAAAATATACTCAAGGTAGGACAAAGTACCATCGTTTCAAGCAGGTCACTCCATGCTCTACATCAACATAGCTTAATGGGACTTGAGCACGTTACCTGAATTGGGATCTTAGCCAATCTGAAATCAGGTCCATGTGGGCAGATCCTTTTGCCCAGTCAATGGGACTCTGATCAGGATTAGAATTGCAATGACATTTCCATAATTTAGAGACAAAGTTTTCATTTGCTCTTTTCTTGTCCAGGGGTTATGTATAACATACTATTGTGTTTTCCCAATAATTTTAGGGAGCTCAATACTTAAACTTTTCTGTATAGCAGAACTTTGTGTTCCCCCGCATATTTGCCTGTGCAGACACTGCAGTAGCACTACATTGTTTCTGACTATGCTCTACCATAAATACAAAAAATACTTTATGAGATCAAGTTCTCATCAAGGTAAATATTTCCTTTAATTGAATTTGCAGTCCCCATCTACAGCATATACTGTGTTAAGAGAGCATGATATGTTGATTTAGTTGGGGAGGAAAAGCTAGTGCTTTTTCTGTGCTATTGCTGTAACAACAATTAATTAATTCAGAACAAATGGTTGACATATAAACCTACCCATGGGAGTTCCAACGCCATAACCTTTTGAGTCTATCAGGCCTCCAATTTGTGTTAGGTTACAGTTCCGCTGTGTGACAAACTCAATGGTTGTAGACTCCATTAGAAAGGCATAATCAGAGGTGAGTACACGCTGGATACCTTCTTCATTACTCTTGACAAGCACCGACTGCCTCCTGCTACTCATAAAGGCCCACATCTTGTCGTATGTGGAGATTTTTGATTTCTGAAAAATAAAAGATTAAAATACTATATTAACAGGAACAGTACATTTATGACAAAGTAGAAAAAGCCTCGGTTAACATAGGATTTCTAGAAATAATTGCATGTATTTAATACTTTAGACACCAACATTATTAGCCAGACCTTCAAAAATGTACATCACATTGAGTACTTGGTTCTTTGAAGAATCAAGGGTGAAGTCCTAGAGCCACTGAAATTAATGGAAGAAATTTCCACTGACTTCAATGGGGCCACATTTCATCCTGGCTGTAAGTCTCACAAATGATGCTTCTGATTGTTTGGCATTTTTGGAAGTCTGAGCCTTATTCTGAGGCTTAAAGAGTTGCAAAGCTCTTTTGAAAAACTGACCGATAGCATCTGTCATCTTGAAGGGTTTTAAAGCACTTTACAAATGACAATGTGAATAAAAGACCACTGATATGTAATCATCTCTGCGCAGGATGATGGCAGCCTTCTGATCCACAGTACACTGTAACAACACTCTGAAAAAGGGAAGTACTAGCCAAAGATATCAATACAAACTAGTAATACTGATAATATTGTTTTGCCTACGTATCAAAGAACTAAATCTAACATGTCCCTTATTTGTTTACTGCTCCATGTGCTGTGTATTCATAGGAAACAACATAGTTCAGTGGAGCTAGGAGTTTGTGTAAGGAAACCAGAATTCTATATTCAGTTACTATATGCGACCTTAGACAAGTCACTTCCCTTTTTGCCACTTCATTTCCACTTCTGTAAAATAAGGATGATAATAGGTACCATACTTTGTATAGCACTTTGGGTGCATCTACACTGGCAACTTAGGTCGACTTAAGGAGGCTTAAATCGACCTAAACAAAGCCACATCCACACTGGGCTTTTATTAAGTCGACTTAAGCATTTCTTTAAGTCGACTTAATAAGATCAAATTAACTTTTCTAGTGTAGACATAGCCTTTGAGAATAGGGATGAAAACCAGCATGTAAGTGTTATGATTCCTACTTTTCTGCACTATATTTCCCTCATCTTGATCCGCTAGTGACCCAAACCAAGATTAGATGCTCTGTAATGTTAAATCCTAGGGTATGTCTACACTTGAAAAGTTAAGTCGACTCTGTTAAGTCAACTTAACAAGGTCAACTTAAAGTTGAACTTGTTAAGTTGACTTAACAAGTCGACTTAACTTTTCAAGTGTAGAGACAGAGGAGAGCTGCGGAGAGCCACTGAGAAGGGAGTCATGGCTCCCTGTTGAGAAGGACCCACGGTCCCAGAAGAAAGGACCGGTGGCTCCCTTTCTGCCAGGAAGCCGCAGGTCCTGGCTAGAAGGGAGCTGCGGGTCCTTTTGCCTGGAAGCAGCGGGTTCCAGGAAGAAGGGAGCCACGGGTCCCTTCTGCCGGGAAGCTGCGAGTCCCTGCAAGAAGGGAACCATGGGTCCCTTCTGCTGGGAACAGCATGGGTCCGAGGAGAAGAGAGTGAGTCCCTTTTGCTGGGAAGCCGTGGGTCCAGGGGAGAAGGGAGCCTGGGTCCCTTCTGCTGGGAAGCCGGGGGTCCTGGCAAGAAGGAAGCTGCGGGTCCCTTCTAACAGGAACCATGTGGGTCTGAGGAGAAAAGAGTGGGGCTCCCTTCTTGCCGAGACCCCTGCAGGTCCAGAGAAGGCAGGCTCCCTTCTTGGTGGGACCCCCAAGGCTCCCTTCTCCCCAGGAAGCCACGGCTCCCGTTTCAGCAAGGATCCGCTGCTCCCTTCTTGCCAGGGAGCCAGAAGGGAACCGGGGCTCCTTGGCAGAAGGGAGCTGTGATTCCCTTGTCCCCAGTCCTAGGTCAACTTTTGTAATTAAGTCAACTTAGGGCTGTCACACCGGCTTTAGGTCGCCTTAACAAATTGGTTTAGGTGTTAAGTCAATCTAAAGATCAATAGTTATTAAGTTGACTTAAGGAAACCCTTAAGTCGACTGAATGAAAGTCGGGTGTTGACGTGACTTACTTTAGGTCTACTTAAGCCTCCTTAAGTTGACCAAAATTGCTAGTTTAGACATACCCCTAGTTAGTAAGATATAAGTTATAGTCAGTATGGCTGACTAGTATAACCAGACTTTTTCAAGGAGTCTCTGATATGTTAATGTTATATGCAAACATAACTTCATCTTCAGCTCTGGGAGTGACCCTAGGAAAAGATTGCCTTTGCAGAGCTTTCTGAAGTTTGCTGAGTGGCATCTGTAATTTCTGCCCCAAAGGAGAATTAGTGGTATACACAGGATTTTTTTTTTTTAAGAACATTTATCATGAATACGGATGACTTTGTATTCCTGCTGAGATACAATCCAAGGTTTATTTCAATTTGCCTGGGGACCTTAGAACATCTATCATTCAACTATTTGAACTAACTACAATAGCCAACGCTAAGAACATTGAAGAATTTTACTTCCCATCTGCAACAACTCGCTGAAACTGTGCCAAAACATGATATAGTATTGATTGCAGAGGATTTCAGTGTGAAAGTGGTGAAAAAGATTATTAATCACAATATCATGGCAAGACATGGAATAGAGAAGAACAAACAAACAAACAAACAATGTCCTATTCATTGATTCCTGGTCTGAGAATCAAATGATTCTTGCACTGTAATATTGATATAAAGTATTTGTAAGAGAATGCACTTGAGCCCTGTCCATCAGATTGATGAGAATCAAAATGATTGTATCGTACAGGAGAGAAGGAAAACCAATGTTTTTCAATTACTGCAAAACTCTGCCAAGTGCCCTTATCAATTTAAATCACCATTTATTTCTTTCATAGTCAAGCTTTACTCTGAATATATAAAACAATAATTTTAGCCACTATGGAATAAACTGAACTACACAGAAAATTGGTAGAGAGAACAACTTTTGCAAACCATTAGATATATTAGTGTTGGGTATTCAGGGGGAGGAAAAAGCTAAATGAACTGTAGGAGACAATAAAGTGAAAGACAATCTCTAGGATGAAACATATAAAAAATGGAAAACGTTGCTCTCGTCTAAAGCATTACAGTATGTGAAAAATTACAAGAGACTCACTGGTGGAGAGAAAACACAGATAATTTCTACACTAAAATGGATGAGATTACTGATTTAATCAGATGGGAAGAAATCCAAGTCACATTTGAAAAGGACCTAACACCTCTAAGGTCAGAACAAAATTAAAGCGAGGCCAAACTTCTGGCTAACATGGTGTAACACACTCCCAGGAATACCTAGAGCTGTGAGCCAGTGTGTTACCTTTCTGCCTCAGCAAGAGTGAGTTATGCTCTCAGTTAGACTGTATGTCAGCTCTCTGCCACACAAGTCTGTCTTCCTCACCAGCAACTCCTCAGACAAATTCTAGCTTCCAGCTCAAGCCTCACTGAGGAGGTAATAATCAGTGAACTCCAGACCCCACAAACAAATAAAAAATAATAATATACACTCTTGTTTTTATTCATCCTAGAAAGGTAAAGATAAGTGTTTAAGTGATGTCAAGAAAAAGAGACTGCTTACAAAGGAACACTAGATCATACATTTGTGATATTTTAATATTGGAAGGTAGAGACTTGGGATGTGTTTTATATACATCAAGGAACCTTTTGACACAGACAAAATGCCTTTTGATTTAAACAAATCACAAATGGATTTTTCCCTGTATTTAGAAAACTATTCTGTAACTATAACTAGAATCCAAAAGCCAGAACAATCAAAGCTATTGTAGATTGGTTTGACATTGACCATACCACTTATTGCTTTTGGTGGTTGTGATTGTGACATACATATTGATGGAAGTAGAATCTGCAGTTCATCGTATGCTTCCATTTTTACTTATTTGTGAGCAAATCTGATTAACTGAGTTGCAGGCTCGACTGATGTAGTGCATTTTTTATTTTTTGTTAGAACACCATGTCTGACCTAACTGGAAATCACTGTCTCCATTGGAAGTGATGTCTAGATGGGATAACTTATGGTGCCAAGATTGATTGTGTTTGTGCTCCCATAATAATGCTGCAGTGAGTAATAAAGCCAGCTACACTTTGTGAAATTTGCATTAGACTGGAATACAAAAGAGAAGACGGCAATGGAAATATTGCATACCATCCTAACTAGCAGAAAAATTGGAAATGACGAAATTAAGAAAATCAAGTAGTTCAGCTTCCTGGTGCATGAAAATGGCAGCTATGTCTATGATATACAGAGGGAGCTGCATTGGTGTATTCAGTAGTTGTAAATTAAAGATTATTTGAAAATAACAGTGTGGGTCAGAGATCATGAACATAAAACCAGTGAAATCTGAGTTAATCTAATACTTTGCTCATCTGTGAAGGCTGGAAATGGGAGGCAGTGTCTTTACTAGTTTAATGTTCCTGCTGTATACTGAGGTGATGGACAGAAAAGACAAATGTCTCAGCACTGAAACAATCGGGATGAAAAAAGTGGGAAGGGGGAAACTAATGAGAGGCTGTATCATGGGAAATAAATAAAGATCAAAGGGAAGTCACAGGATACGGTATGTACACAACATCAAACAGTGTTAGTAAGGGCAAGAGTGGGTGAGTATACAGCAAAAGTGTGCAATGCAAGAACTGATGTAATTTGTTATAACAGTAGTGCACAGTGTGCTTCAATTATATCAAAATTTAGTTTATAAACATTTTTAATGTAATTGGCAACATCCTGGATTCAGTTAAGTATATAAATCCTTCTCTAATTCTTAAAAGCTGGGTGGGGAGATCAGGGATATTGTGTACAACCTGATTTTTTCTCTTTAAAAATAAAAAACACAAAAAAAACAAGGGCCTACAGGTTTTTGAAGGGGAGCAGCAGCCCAGCCTGTTTCCTGTTTGTGGCAGCAGAGCTCCTGGAAGGTCTAGGTGAAGGCCTAGGAAGCTAGGCATGGCAGATCCACTGACAACCACATCTAAGAAGGGATGAAATCTGTAACTGACCATGCATGAGTAGAACAGGAACTATATAGTTAGACACGTTCAGGGTATTTCTTTGGTTTGGTTCTTTTTTGAATTGCTCTGTACTGAGCACATGTACCTATCCAAGTTAAATCCCAGAGAAGCAACTCTCTATGTTTCTTACTATTCTTCTTAATTAAAGAAAACTTATCCTTTTAAAATAAGCTCTGGTCTATGTCCTAAAAGACAAGAGCTTCTGTGCACACGTGCCTCAGACTGCACAGTCAACTACCTAAAGAGAATTCAGTCCCATTTTCAGCTTATATCACAACTGGGGGTCAATTGCTCTCCCAAGGGAGGAATAAAGGCGATTGAGGGTACATTGCAGGAAGGAATTCCCAAGTGTGTCATCTTGGTTTTCAAAGAGGTTTTGCATTTGGGTGGTGGCAGCAATACTACTCCAAGGCCAGGAAATTGGTAGCCTTGGAATGTTTTAAGACAAAGCTTTAGGACCAATGGTTTTTAAGGCCTTTTATAGGCCCCCAGCTTCTGCACTCAGAGTGCCAGAGTGGGGAAATAGCATTTTGAATGCTCAAAAGTCACTTTTTTATCACACCCTAGATTCATAGATTGCACAGCCAGAAATGGCCAATAAAATCCTCTAATGTGAACTCTTGCATAACACAGGGCAAAAAACCTCATCCAGATAGCCCTTCATCAAGTCCATAACTTCTGTTTGAGCTGAGGGATGAATGGTAAACTCCAAAATGCCTGTTTTTAGCAGAGATGTTCACTTCACGTGTAATTCACATGTAAGTGTAATAAGAACTGTTTGATGTGACCTTTCAGTTTACCATACAAAAATGGGGCCAGCTTTCTTTTAAAGAAAAAGTAATAATATATGCTGCTACCTCCTTTAAAAAATAGCCTGTCTAGTGTAATTTCTCTGCTGAGTTGATGGACAACTCTTTATGAACATAGAAAAAGTGATTTTTCTTAAGTAACTTTCACATTTCAGTTCTCTGAATCAATTTCTTAACTCTCATATACAGGCATATAAATAAAATAAATGGCATCATACAGTTATTTAAGAATGTCATAAGATTATGAAGTAATCTTGGAATCTGGAGAGCAATAATTTCAATTGTAAATAAATTAGGCCCTTGAAAGAATTTGGGACTATAAACTGGAAGCCCATACTAAGTTTCCCTCTTAAAACATTGAATTTACTGATTCCTTAGGAAACTGGTAGTTAGAGGGTTTTTTGTTTGTTTTGACAGCGCAAAAATAATTCCAAGAGGTTATATGTATTCACATTGCATTTCTATTGCTAATATAGAAAAATAAAATGTACAGTCCTCCCTCCCCCCCAGTAAAAACCTTTCTAACCACAGGGAATGATCGCAGTCAAAGCAAAGCTAAGATATTTAAGGCTGGTCTTATGGTTTAGAGATAACCTCATATATCCAATGTATAAAATCTATATAAACAGAGTTAAGGCTGGGAGAACACATCCGTAAATTGGGATATATGTTACAGGGATGACATAATTATTCCAAATCATTATAAATTCCAATGTAAAGTTAAAATTAAAAGAATTCTGAACATGTTTGGATTTGGAAATGCACAGTTAGAACATTCAAACCTGTATACACAGACCTGTACACTCTCACTGATGTACATCCTATCATGCTGACCATGTCACATTGTTTCTTGTTACCTCCCTTCCCCCTTTACCCATCTGTTGTCTCTTGTCTTATATTTATAACCTCTTTGAGGCAGGGAATCTCTTTTTGTTCTGTGTTTATAGAGACCTGTTTTTTAGGATTACTAGGAGCTATAATAAGGCAAATAAGAAATAATAGCTATATGATTATGATTAAAGCATTTTAGTGATTATAGCATCAGGTTAAATGAAACTAATATTTGAAGACAGAAAAAGAAATGTCTTTCCCTCTCCTGTTCTTAATATAGGGCAGGATTCCAGTTGCTTAATTCCCTACAGAATGCATTTTTAATTATTTAACATCTAAATTAATTAATAGAATCACTTATAAAATCTCAGGTAATTAATTCTATACTCCAAAAGTAAGTGCTGCAATTATGAGGAGAATATACTGTATTTTTCATACACAGCACATTGCTTGAATGTCTATTTTCGGTGTAGAAATTGAACCCAAGGTACAATAACCATTCAAAATGCTGAACTGATAAATGTGTAAAATGTACAGCTTTGAACCTTTACAGTAGACTCTTGCAGTACTTTTTGCAAGGTATATGAAGTGATCTCTGATATTTTATACATTGAGTAGCATACACTCTTCCACTAATGCAAGATGATGGAACATAACTAAATTAGCTTAATTACAGTTTATTTCTAAACAGAGCAGGTATGTCAACATAAATGAACTTCAGGCTGTTAGGTTTCCTGAAAAGTTTATCAAGAGTTATATAAACTTTTAAAGTAACCCTTCTTTCTAATCCTGCATTTGATTTTCTTGCCACCTAGAACACACATCAGGCCTCAAAGAAAAAGAACCAAGGATGAAAGACACCCAAATATTCTATCATACTGGTCTCCTTAATTCCACGACCTTTGTTTCTTAGAGTTTAAAAAAAAAAAATCAGAACTGCTGAGGCCGGTAAACCCTTAAGTGAACTAGACAATTTAGTTTTTGTTGTGTCAGCACAAAACCGATAAAACCAGTGCATACGGCACTCTCTCCTTTGTAATGGCAGTTTTCATGGTCCATAGAGCACAAATGAAGAAAGGTAGGAAAGGTGTTCCTGCCAAGAATAGAGTTACAAGGAATGAAAAATGAACTGCTGGGAAAAATAAATTTTACTCTGCTGCCGTCTGTTCTTGCTTTTTGTTTCGGGAAACTAAAGACAATGGAAACTTAAATATTTAAAAATTAGACCTAAAGCTAATGAATTAACAGTTAATGCTGGACTAGTGCAATGTTTTCCTTAACAACATTTCACTACATATGGTTGACCTGGAAATAAGTGAGAATTTTGTAGCACCAAAATTACTATTGGATTTCAGAAAATTTTCATCTCTTATATATCTGAGAGTGATTGCTCCATTATAACTAGATGTACAATTATCCTTCCTGTAGAATACCATGAAGGTAGATAAGTTAAGGATGATGTTTTTCACACTGCCATAGGTTTTATTAATCGACAACACATTAGACAAATACAATTTCATTTGATTTTAAAGCATACTTTGTACTCAAATTGTTTTAGAAAGCCAAATGAATTCTTCACTTCTGCTCATTCTCCCTGCTGTCAAATAGAAATTAATATAATAACCTGCATGAGATACATGGCCTCCATGATATTTGAACATAGCCTCACCTTCTACACACAGTGAGACAATAGTATCATCAATTTGGTGTTACTCTTGAAAGATGAAGCTGAGAATTTAGAGTACAACTACTGACAAAGAAAAGTTTCTTTACAGGTGACAGACTGAGACTTTATCTCAACAACCTATGTTTCACTGACTAGAGCAACACTCACGTAGCTGCTATATTGGTGTAGGAACTGTTCATGCAAGATTTCATGATAAAGTTTATTACATGCTATGCCAAAAAGTCTTTGTTCCTGTTGCAACTGGAAACAGACTGAACAAGCAGTGTTAGGATTCAAATTTACAGCCTCTTTTTAGCACCCCTGCTCAAGACTGCAGCACACAATTAAAAAAAAAGTCTTTATTTTCCAACCTGCTACCCAGTGTCTTCATGAATAAATATTGTGCCTTTATCCCCTCAGTGCTTGGAAAAGGTGGCTGAAGTTCCACTGAGAGTTTATCCACTCTGTACCTGGCTAGAATAAGAATCAGCACTAATTGATGCCCACACTTAATCCCCATCAAAACAAATCTAATACCACTAGAACGGGATTTTCTATATACTTTCTTACATTTAGTTCCATCCCATCAGCCCTGTTGCTAAAGCTATCAAAAAAGCATTGTACATCTATAATTATGTTCAGTATTTCCTCACAAATGGTACTTGTGTAAAAATATTTGCCAATTCTTAGTTTGAGAGAAGACCACATTAGGGGTCTTTTGTAGTGAAGGGATTTGTACAGAGTCTTACCTCTTTACTGCAGTAAATAAATTACCAACAATGCTGGAACATATGTGCTGGGTGAGACCAGCTGAGTCTCTATGTGTAATCATCTGACTGGGGTCACCAGAAATTTCCTGCTTTTTTTCTGAAATAACTGCACTGATGGCATGCGTAGTTCATATCAAATGTGTAGAGGACTTCTGGATAATGATCTGAAAAGCAGTGTGTTAGCAAGCCTGTCAGTCCTTGGACTAATTCTGGCAGTTTTATCTTGAAGCTTCTTTAGTCTCCTAAAACATACTTGGGATGATGGACAATGAAACATTTAAAGAGCTGCTTTTCTCCAACCGAGAGGTGAAAGGGATTTTAAAGGTCTAGGATGACAGACTTCAATAAAGGACACACCAACTGGAATACACCAATTAGTAGAAATTTCCAGAGGGGTAGCCGTGTTAGTCTGTTGTACAGCAAAAAACAACAAGAGTCCTATGGCACCTTGTAGACTAACAGATTTTCTTCGGCATAAGCTTTTGTGGACTATAATCCACTTCGTCAGATGCAGCTGACGAAGTGGGTTATAGTCCACGAAAGTTTATGCAGAAGAAAATCTGTTAGTCTACAAGGTGCCACAGGACTCGTTGTTTTTTACCAATTAGTAGAGTGGCCTGTCTGCTTTACCCCACCAGACAGCTGGGTTTTTTCCCCTTGCATCTTGTAGTGGTTGTGCCTGTGTTTGCACAATGTTATGGGGGCTATTGCCAGGGTATAGCAGCCTCCATTCCCTGACTGACAATGACTGACATCGGAGATCACAATTAGAGCTGTCCAAGATTCAGGAATTTTGATTCACAGGGGATTTCACAGTTTATTCCAGTTTGCTCAGATAATGGCTACTATGCTGACATCTATATAGTAATGGATTTGGTTGTACATTCACGATGCAATAGGCAGGGCTAATACAAGCTCATTATCAAGTCTGGCTGTGATCACAAACACTGCGTAGATTGAAAATGACAGCAGCAAAAATAAGTTGTGAGATGTGGGATGGGCAGGGCCTGTCAAAATATGTGCACCATGCATTGTGTTTCCCGATTCTAGAATGATGCTTCCTTCACAGCTGAAATTTGTTCTGCAGATTTTGGGACATTAAGTGAAAAAAAAAAAAAAAAATTACACTCTATGATTTCCTTCTGAATTGCTGCTTTTTCTATGAGTACCTATATGCAGACTAAGGCATGAATATAGACTGGTAAAATCAATCATCATTAACATCAAAAAACTAAGTTAAAATAATATTAAAATTAAGCCACATTGACCAAAATAAGATTTAGAGTTACCCACTGTGGAAATTTGTTGCTATGTTACCATTTCCTGGGACAAGCACACTTGCTACATTAGAGTGCACCGTCAGACTCTAGTATCATGCACAAGTGAGTTAAGAGAGCATCGAAGCCTTTGCACAGTGTACTTACAAGCAAACGAATAGTGAATCAAATTTCATAAGGTATGAAAACAGCATAATCAGATGTAAAGTGTCACATTGACTCAAACCAAAATGTTTCAATCCAGTTCTACAAACTGAAATGTTTAGATGCATGTCCCGACAATCAAAATGAAAATATTTCTTTTTGATTTTACTCATGGACGTCTGAAAATTTTGGGCAAAACTGGAAAAGCTACTTTTTCCATCAAATGTTTTTACTGCTATTGATTAGGGACTTTATAGGATTAAAATACACAATTTTTCATCAGTGCATCTCTTTTATATTTAATAAAATTAATTAAATCTCAAAGTCAATTTGATGTAATATGAATACTTAATGTCATAAGGGAATTTTATTCCTAAATTAACTATTATGTAAGTGGCTTGGAATATTGTTTCTTTCCTTCCTTTTCCCCATCTTCCTTTGAAAGACCCTAAGAGTGTCAGAATTCGGATTCAGACTTATTGGAGCAAAAGTGAGATCCAATATGGCAAAATATATGTTTCATAAATACATCTTATGATGATATGTGGTATGCCAGTTCTTAGAATGCTGACTGCATTGAGGGTTCTATAGTATTTTCATATGTGCAAGGACAGTAGACATTTTTTGCAAGGAACTGCTATAATGCTGTTTCTGTTGTTAAGCTGTCAGTCAGGGTGTGTCAACTGGATGTCAGAAAGTCATTTTGCTATAGATCTGGCATCATGTTGAGGGCAAACGAAGTTTCTGACTGAGAGTGTGAGTTAAATTTAAATGGATACATTTGTTAACCTAACTGTCAAAATAATTCAAGATCTTCTGGGTGTTACTGATTCATTCTTCTTAGCAGATATAAAATGATAATGATTTAATGTTGTTTTTTTCCCATCAAACTGATTCTATTCCTCATTTTATTTTGTAATGATTCCATACATGAAAATTAGATGTATAATTCCTCAAAGTACATATGTTCTTATACAGTAATTGCTTGGTGAATAACTGATTTAAAATGATTACATTATATAATAACTAACTGTGTCACAAACAATTATAATAAAAGTAAATGCCATCATTACCCATCATAAAATATTACAAATTGTATTGCTCAAAATAATCTTTTAGACTACAAGTTATCACAAAAATCATTTGAACAGTTTCTTCTGCAAATTACACTTTGCTACTAATGTTTCTCTAATTTCTATGTATTATGACAAAAATAATATAGCTTTGTTAATTACTCAGTAATTCCATTTTGATCACTGAAAGATGTAAACCTCACAAAACATTATTGTGATTTACATTGTCACACATGCACTCAAGCAAACCATCCTTGCCACTTGTAAACACAAGTACAGAATTGGCTTTTGAAAGCTTAAATATTGTGCTTGTGAAAGATGCTGGAGGGCAGTATTGAAATGCAAAATTCTCTATTCCTCCGCAGAAGAGGAATTATATAGATACTGACAATACAAACACCCTTCACTGTCATGGGTTATACTGAAGCTATTTTCTGGGTAGACCACTTTTAGATGGAAGGGAGAAATCCCATCTTCATATTGAGTATCTGTCCTCTGCTGAGGGTGCTAAAAATGGTACTAATTCAGTATTGTTTTTTAATCCTGTGAAGACATGTGGAGAAAAGTAACTGCACTGAGACACACCACTAACTCATTTCACAACAGTCATTGAACAGTTGCTAGATGTTAAATATTGTCTTTCATCCATGATGTAAATCAAAATTCTTTAAATCACTAATTCTAAGATCCCGGGATCTATAAACCCATTTCCAATAAGCCATCAATTCCCCATAAACAACCATTTGATATATAATTTAAAAATTAATTTAGCAAATGATTGCTATTGCCATGATTGTCACTGCCTCTTCTGGAAAAATAATAATTGATGGCACATCTGTTTTCCTTATCAGGGTGGTAAAAAACATGAAAAATAACTACTGAACTCAAAATAGCCATGATTTCTAAAGTATTACTTGGAAATACTAAAAGCTTATATTAACTGTGTAAGGCCACAAATGGCATGGAAAATATAATCTTATGCCTTCTGCATCCTTACATGAAATTTACCAAAATAATGTCTTCAACTTCTCATTTTTTCAGTATTTTTCAGATATTCAGTTTTCAAACTACCACCACTATTTCAGATTTCAAAATACCAAACATAATTTGCCTAACAGTCAGTACATTTTTAATTTGTAAGAATCAAAGGAAACATTTTCAAACCTGGTGCCCTCAAGTTAGATACCTAAATCCATCCTTATGTACCGAAATAAACGTAGCTTGATTTTTCAGAAGTTCTGAGCATAGAAGTCAATAGGAATATGCAGAAGCCACTGTCTGCTATTGTTTCATTTGATAGTTAATTACTCTTTGATCTACCTCAGAATTGTGCATTTAATATACTTTTCCTGATTGGGAGGCTAGTCATTCACCCTACTAATTTGTATTCTCTTTACTTGGTACTACCATATGTCTATTTGATTAGATTCTATGGATTCTTCTAAGCTTCATGTTTTTTTTCTGCCCAAATCTGCCCTGCTTGTTTAGTTTATCGACAGGTATTATCTTGTCACTCTCATATGAATTTTAAACCTCAAAATAGTTCAATCTGCGAAAGCAGTTAAAATGCCAGATAAACTTTCATAATATTAAATGTCATATTGACAAGAACCACAACTTCTCTTATTTATATTATATTACTGTTCTTCATTGACTTGCCCATTAAAGTAACCTGAAAAGATAAAGAATAACATTCTAATAAGGTTGCCAATGTACTTGCATGCTATTGGCAACTGATACTGAGATGCTTGTTGAGCATGTTTATTTGCTTGTGCCTTATACTAACCGTCAGCCTCCGAGCTCTGATTTGAATGTGAGGCTTCAGTTCACACAATGCCCTAAGCCCCAGGTACTACACCACTCTGCTGGAGCATGAATCTAGTCCCATAGAATCAGGTAGATCCCTTTAAAATTTAGGCCTAATCCTATTCTTGGGTGAGGAAGGACCACTGACACAATAACCAGTTGTTTTACAAAGTGGGGGAGGCAGCATTGGATGAAGTCATAGGAGTGGTGTGACCCTTGTGTGGCACAGAGCCCAGATATATAGCAATTCCCTGCATGTCAATACACACTTGTGTTTTGTTCATACTGGGAGAGGGAGTGGTGTTAGAAAATGTATTAATGATGGTAATCAGCGAATCCATTTTAAACCGTGACTGTCTGCATTTACACTAGGTGTGTAACAATGATTTAATTAAAACATTCTAATGTTTTCCGACACAACACATTGCCTCAGTGTAGACAAAGCCCCAAAGATGGGTCAGAATAATAGGATCTAGCACTGTATTATTCCTCCTCAGGTCTTCCTCTCCTCCCTTAGAAAGGAGTAGCTGCTTCTTTGCCATCAGTGGTTTTGGAAAGAGAATTTCTTCACACTTCCTTATGCTGATCTCTCCAGCACTCAGCTGAGCTATTCAGTCTGGGAACTGCATTTGTCCTACAGTGAAAGTTATTTTTAAGCATCTTTATATTGCTATTATTAATAATGTAGCCTCTGGACTACAATGAGCTTCTATCATTGCAGAACAAGATAAACAGGTGTCACTGCATTTGGACAGTATTTTCCAATGACATAAATGTCAGCACTGATAACCAGGACTAGAGCATGTCAATGGATCACATTGAATGCAGTCTGTAATGGTGTGGTGCACTCCTCCCACCCAGTTTTATATCTCTTCCCCATTCTCTGCTGTCTGGAAATAAGCTAGGTTGCTAAAACCCTGAGGTGATAAGTCAGTCCCTAATATAGGGTAAACTTACAAAACCACAGTTACTTCAAACTTCTCCTTTTTTGCTATAGAAATATTATTTATACCAGCCTAAGGAAACTAAATTTCTATATTTGAAACAAGTTTTCATAATTCTGTCTGATCTTTCTCTAGAATTTTCCATCTCTTTCCTCCAACTGATTAGTGAAAAAATGAGTGAAAAAAACTTCGATTTTAGTCTTGAGTGCTCGTCTTAAAAAACTCTGCTGAGAATTCATTAAAGCATGCCCACTGTGTCTCAGCAATCTGAATTTGATTCTGTGACCTTATCTCTTGCTTTAAAATTTTCAGTCTCTTAAATCGCTAGCTTTATTTTCTTCTTTGCCTGAGCTAAAACACTCCTTATTGACCTCTGCTGCTTTGACCCTCACCCACATGTTGTATGATTAATGCCTAAAATTGAGATATAATGAGCTGGTCAAAGCATATGCTTAATGCTTTTCTCCTTTTTTTCCCTTTGATACTTTTTTTATATATATGAATTTGCGTCAGATGGAAAGCCAACAAAAGGCTTAGGGCAGTCTTATTTTCTCTGCTTTAAACAGGTTTCCTCTAAACAATTCAAGATTCTATAGTTGTAGCAGTGTTTTCCCTCCTCTCCCTTTGGAATGCAGACCAATCCACTTATTCAAAGCTTCAAGAAATAGAAAAGGAACAAATATGAGCTCGTGCATAAATTTGCTCTTCTTTGGGATCAATTTGCTGACCCTTCTCTGAAGACAATGATTAAGCAATTTCTTCCTGTCTACAAAGACTGATTTACATTGTATATGCTAGTCTGTTTATTTTCATTAATATTAATATTTAGTGCTGAGGAAAGTCAGAAGAAAGCTAGCAAATTAATGCATGTAACATAAGGCAAAATGTGTATACCCTAATCCCAACACCCCAGGGGGTAAGACGTAAGATAAGGCAAACTGTATATAACCTAAACACCAGCTGCAAGGCTTTTTGTTACTAAATTTAACTGATGGCTCTCCATCTCACTCAAACCATCACTAGAAATTCTTTCCTTCCTTCCTCCAGTGATGTCTATTGTATCTCACCATTAATATTAGATTAGTTCCTACGGTTAACCTAAAACTCACACAAATACACAGTTAGACCATCAGTCAAACTAGAGGCCACCTGCAAAGCTGGTCAGAAACTTAGTTTTATGAACAAAAGACTTTTGGCAGGTATTGTTTTATGAACATATATATGTCTGAGTGGAAGCACCCAGCGAATAGGCAGAGAGGAGTACCTTAAAGACAGCCAAGGAGACAGCGGGAAAGCACTGGGAATATGGCCCTGAAAAAGAGAGTGTGAGCGCTTTTAGCCAGAGAGCTGACTCAAAAGAGGCTTCCCTCCTATGGTTTGATTTAAACTGTGGTCTACAAAACATGATTTTATATACATTCTTTATAAATAAATCAGATTGCATCCAAGAATTCCTGGGTCCATCATCATTTTCTCTTTCTAATGGAAACAACCTGCAAGAGCCCAAATATTGGCTAACAGCAGAATGCAGTAAAGGGGTAAAAATAATGTAATAGAAGTGAAGACACGCTAAGACTTGTTTTAATAAAAATTAAGAAGAGACAACAAGAACAAATGAAAACATACACAAACGAGAGGATGGCTTGGTGCAGGGGAATCAGAAAGGCATAAAAACATTCTCTTCCCTGACTCTTCGACCTGTCTTCCAAATTGAGTTTCTAGATTCTCTTGGTTGAAATTCCATTCAACCACCTGCAAATAGGATCCACTTAATGTTTAGGAATTTCCCAGCTACAATGGGCCCAGGGAGTAAACTGATGAGCCATTAAGGACACAATGGGCCCATATCACATGGCACATTCCTTAACATTAAGGAGACAATGGTTTGACACACCCGCCCCTCTCAGACATTTCCATAAAATCACACAAGTTAAAGTATAGATAGAACACCAAATTCCTATCTAAACTAACTTCTAATCCAAATAGAATTCCTAGACATAAACTATATAATCATTCCCAGCAAATTACTATGTTTCTATTGATACCAAACATGACATAGCTCCTATGGATTATAGAGCATTTAGGATATATGAATAGAAAATAATATCATAAATGCTTCCCTAAATCCAGACAGCATCACACAGGCTCTGCCCTGCCCTTTGAGGGGCCCGCCAGGATCCCCCTTGTGCCCCACCCCGGCAGGGAGGGCATTGATGTAGTCCTGGGGTAGCCCTAAGTCGATTTAGGGCTACCCCACGTCTACACTGGTTTAATTCGACTTTAAAAAGTCGAATTAAGCCTTAGGTCAAGTAAAAAGCAGGTTTAGTAAAGTCGACTTAATTTTCATTAAGTCGACTTTATTTTCCTTAAGTCGGCTTAAGCAAGCTGCTTAAGTTGACTTAAGCAAAGTGTAGTGTAGACGCAGGGTAAATTAAGTCGACTTAAGCAAGCTTAAATCGACTTAATTTACCAGTGTAGACGCAGCCAGTTAGATCTTCTTGCTACTGTTGTTGGATCCATTAATGTGTCTCTATGTGACTATGAAAACTAGCAGGGGTGGAAGAAATGGCATTAATATATTAGCTAGAATGAACTGGGGTGGTAGAGAATGTTAGCAAGCAGGTTCTAAAACTCTAAAGTAAATAAGGTATATTATCATTTAACACTTACTAGTGGATCAAGCTGAATGTTCCTAGCACAACTTGCCATGTCCACAATAGTAAGAATGTACTAGCTAACATGTTCCAGACAACAGATAACAACAACATGTTTCATTACAGTCAAGCCAAACCCATAGATACCTAAGAGAGGGTTCTCAGTTGTAGAATTACACAAAGTTGAGATTTCTCACTTCACTTGCTCAGTATGTATGTTTAACTACTACAGGACACAGAGTCAATATGGGGTACAAAGCCATCAATAAGCTGATAACATTCAGATCTTTATTTGCTTTAAAATGGTCTCAAACAGACATTTCCTTACTCTCCAAAACACTGGAATATATAGGGACTTGAATGAAAGTCAATTACCAGAAGCGCAAAATGGATAATATAGATAGAGGTATATATGTGTGTGTGTCTATACATATACACACGTGTTAGGTTTGGGTGTGTGTAATAAAGACATAATCTGAAAGCTAATGCTGTGATATACATGTAGCATCAAAAGTTTCCAAAACTAAGTAGCAAATGTTTAAAAAGACCAAATGTTCTTAAGGTTTTAAAACAATAATAACAAAAAGGGCTCATTAGAGCCAGTGAGTTTAAAATAAGAAGTCCAAATGACTGCTGGAGATGTACGCTTTCATTAAAAAAAAAGAAAATCCCAATCCTATTTCTTATAGACAGATTTTATAAACTGATCCCTCAGAGGCCCTGCCCTTTGAAAAACACAGGTTCCTCTACTGAGACTGAGTTATTCAGACATGTTCTATGTAAATTAAAACACATTAACAAAGTCATGGTCTACACAGTTAGAAAATTCTTCTAACACACTTTTGCCAGAGCCTAGCCTGAGAATTAAAATTAGGTAGATAAAATAGATTTGACAGGAGTAATCCTCCCTGCTTTGCAGTTTCCCCTAAGTTTGGGTTTATGGAAGGCCTGAGGAAAGTGAAATTAGAGTTGCTTGTCTCAGGAAAAGCATGCTAAGCCTTGAAATAGGGAGGAGGTGGGGACCCATAGCAAGTCTAGAAATCACTAAAGAGCTACTTCACCTACCTCAGTGGATCTTCTCAAGTGCACATTTTAAAACATTTGGGAATGAGGCTCTCCTTGTATATACATCAGGTCTAAAGGGAGGGAGGAAGTGAAACAGCTCCCTGATAGGCTGTCCCTCCCATCCACCTTGTGTACCCATTACTTCTGCAAATCTGATACAGTATTCAAGAATGGATGTCCTTGTACTCCTACTAAGGTCTGCATAACTAGGCTCCCTCTTCTGTGGCTCTCAAAGTGAGGGCCTTTTACTGTAGAATCCAAGAAGTCAGGAAGCAGGGTAGGAATGGTTTTCTCCCCAAATCCATGTGAGGACTGTTTCAAAAAATGAAATTATTAGACCCATGCAGCAGATCAGGGGCTGGAGCTGTGAAGAGAACATAGCTCCCCTGAGCAAGGCTGGCTAGAAATCAAACAAATATGTTTTGCAAAGGATGTTATATTTTGTTTTTTGTTAAATGTTTAATTTTTTGTGTTGCTCAGAAAGGCCTTTCAAAATAATTGACTGGGGGAGAAGACGACTAATAGACTCATAGACTTTAAGGTCAGAAGGGACCACTATGATCATCTAGTCTGACCTCCTGCAAAATGCAGGCCTCAAGACCCCACCCACCCACTCCAGCAATAGGCCACCAAACTATGACTGAGTTATTTACCTCCTTAAACCATGATTTAAGGCCTTTAAGATACACAGAATTCACCAGTAGGTGAACCATGCCCTGTGCTACAGAGGAAGGCAAAAAACCCCCAGAGCCCAGGCCAATCAGCCCTGGAGGAAAATTCCTGACCCCAAATATGGCAATCAGTTCAACCCTGAGCACATGCGCAAGTCTCAACAGTCAGTTATCCAAGAAACAATTCTCTGTAATAACTCAGAACCCACCCCATGTACTCTCCCCTCTTAGGCCACTTGTATATCCACCGCACGTAGCCAAATATCAGTCAATTTCCAAAGCAGGGTAATCATACCATCCCCTCCATAAATGTATCAAGCTCAATTTTGAAAGCAGTTTTGGTTTTTGCCCCCACAACTCCCCTTGGAAGGCTATTCCTGAACTTTATTCCTCTAATGGTTAGAAATCTGCGTCTAATTTCAAGCCTAAATTTCTTGATGGACAGTTTATAACCATTTGTTCTGGTGTCCACATTGGTGCTGTACTCAAATAATTCCTCTCCCTCCCTAATGTTAATCCCTCTGATGTTTTTATAGAGAGCAATCATATCCCCCCTCAGCCTTCTTTTGGTTAGGCTAAACAAGCCAAGCTTCTTGAGTCTCCACTCATAGGGCAGGTTTTCCACTCCACAGACTATCCTTGTAGCCCTTCTCTGCACCTGTTCCAATTTGAATTCATCCTTTTTAAAAATGGGGGACCAGAACTGCACGTAATATTCCAAATGGGGTCTCACCAGTGCCTTGTACAGTGGCACTAACACCTCCCTGTCTCTATTTGAAATACATCTCCTGATACATCCTAGAACCGCAATAGCTTTTTTCACGGCCACATCACTTTGGCGGCTCATAGTCATCCTATGATCAACCAGTACTCCCAGATCCTTCTCCTCCTCAGTCCGTTCCAACTGATGCAACCCCAACTTATAGGAAAAATGCTTGTTATTTGTTCCTAAATGCATGACCTTGCATTTCCCATTATTAAATTTCATCCCATTCCTTATACTCCAGTTTACAAGGTCATCCAGATCTTTCTGTATGGTATCCCGATCCTTCTCTGTATTGGCAATACCTCCCAACTTGGTGTCATCTGCAAACTTTATTAGCACATTCCTGCTTTTTGTGCCAAGGTCAGTAACAAAAAGGTTGAACAAGATCGGTCCCAAGACAGATCCCTGAGGGACTCCACTGGTAACCTCCTCCAGCTTGACAGTTCACCCTTCAGTATGACCCGCTGTAGTCTCCCTTTTAACCAGTTCCTTATCCACCTTACTATATTCATATTAATCCTCATCTTCTGTAACTTAACTAATAACTCCCTATGCGGAACTGTATCAAATGCCTTGATGAAATCTAAGTAAATTAGGTCCACCGCATTCCCTTTAGACGAAGTGGGATTTTCTCCCACGAAAGCTCATGCGATTAATAAATCTGTTAGTCTAAAAAATCTGTTATCCTTTCAAAAAAGGAGATCAAGTTGGTCTGGCACGATCTCCCTTTTGTAAAGCCATTTTGTATTTTATCACCGTTACCGTTATCCTCTATAGCCTTAAGTACTTTCTCCTTCAAAATTTTCTCCAAGACCTTGCATACTACCGAGGTCAAACTAACAGGCCTGTAGTTACTCGGATCATTTTTATTCCCTTTCTTGAAATTATGAACTACATTAGCGATTCTCCAGTCATATAGTATAACCCCCGAGTTTACAGATTCATTAAAAATCCTCGTTAAAGGGCTGGCACTTTCATGAGGCAGCTCCTTTAGTATCCTTGGATGGAGATTGTCCAGACCCCCCGATTTAGTCGCATCCAGCAGCTCAAGTTTGGCTTCTACCTCAGGTATGGTAATTTCCACATTCATGATCTTGTTCCCATTAGCTTCCCTACCTCTATCCTGCAGTTCAACTTCACTCTCATTGAAAATAGATGCAAAGTACTTATTTAAACATTCAGCCATGCCCAGATTACCCTTGACCTCCACCCCATCTTCAGTTTTTAATGGTCCCACTTCTTTCTTTGTTTTTTTTCCCCCTATTTATATGGCTAAAGAGCCTTTTACTATTGGTTTTAATTCCCTTCGCAAGGTCCAGCTCAGCTTGACTTTTTGCCTTTCTCACTCTCTCTCTACATGTTCTGACCTTCTTTGCTGATCTCTCCCCTTTTCCACTCCTTGTACGCTCTGTGCTTCCTCCTAATCGCCTTTCCGAGATGCTTAAACATCCAGCTTGGTCCACAGCTCTTGCCTATGAATTTTTTCCCTTTCCTTGGAATGTAGGCTTCAGTTAGTTCTTGCAACTTTGATTTGAAGCAATTCCAAGCCTCTTCTACATTTATATTCCTGAGTTGTTCTATCCAGTCCACTTCCCCAACTAATTCCCTTAATTTTCTAAAGTTAGCCTTTTTAAAGTCAAAGACCCTGGTTGCTGATTTATTTTTGTTTATCCTTCCAATTAGTTTGAACTGAATTAGCTCATGGTCACTTGAACCTAAGTTGTCCCCTACAACCAGTTCATCTATGAGGTCCTCACTACTCACCAGTAGTGAATCTATGATAGCATCCCCTCTCGTTGGTCATGCACAAGCCACCCCAGAACAGCAAATGACTAATAGCCAGGATACTCAGGTGGTAAATAGGAAAACAAACAAGGAGTTCTGTGGCACTTTTAAAGACTATCATTTATTTACTGCCTGAGCTTTCATGGGAGAAAATCCCATTTTATCAGATGCTTTGAAGATGGGGAGCTTACTCTCCGAAGCAGCAGAAGAACAAATCAAGACAGACACACCATCAGAACCCTGACCAAGGAAATTCTAGCTAATAACAGAAATCCATAAAAAAGGAAACCCCAGACACCCCATCATCTCAGGCACTGGCACTCTTACAGCAGGCTTATCTGGCTATGTAGACTCTCTCCTCAGACCCTATACTATTAACACTCCTAGCTATCTTCAAGAGACCATGGACTTCCTGAGAAAAATCTAATCCATTGGTGAATTTCCAGAAAACACCATCTTGGCTACTATAGACGTAGAAGCTCTTTACACCAACATCCTACACAAAGACAGATTACAAGCCATTAGAAGAACTATCCCAGATGATGCATTAGCACACCTTGTGGCTGAAATTTATGACTTTCTACTCACTCACAACCATTTCAGATTTGAATATACTTTATACCTTCAAGTCAGCAGCACTACTATGGGTACCTGAATGGCCCCACAATATGACAACATTCTTTTGGCCAGCTTAGAACAACATTTCCTCAGGTCTCATCCCAAAGCACCTCTATTCTACTTATGCTACTTTGATGACATCTTCATCATCTGGACCCACGGTAAGGATGCTCTTGAAGATTTCCACAGAGACTTCAACAATTTCCACTCCACAATCAAACTTAGCCTGGAACACTCGACACAGGAGATCCACTTTCTGGACACTACAGTGTAAATAAGTGATGGATACCTAAACACCACCTTATACCGTAAACCTACTGATCACTATAGTTACCTACATCCCTCAAGGTTTCATCCAAGACACACCACACGATCCATTGTCTACAGCCAAGCCCTGAGATATAATCCATTTCCTCTGATCCCTCAGACAGACACCTTCAGTATCTCTATCAAGCATTCTTAGAACTAGAATACCCACCTGCAGAAGTGAAGAAACATATTGACAGAGCCAGATGGGTACCCAGAAGTCAACTACTACAGGAGAAGTCCAGGAAAGAAAACAACAGAATGCCACTGGTCATCACCTACAACCCCCAAGTCAGACCTCTACAGCACATCATCAAGGAGCTACAGTCTGTTCTACAAAATGACTCCTCACGCTCTCAAGCCTTGGGAGACAGAGCTCTCCTTGTTTACAGACAGCTCCCCCAACAAACCACATTGCAAACTTTGCCCATGTATCTGCACAAAATACATCATCACAGGACCTAATCAAACCAGCTGCTCCATCAAGGGTGCATTCACCTGCTCATCCACCAATGTGATTTATGCCATCATGTGCTGGAAATGCCCCCTGCCTTATATATTGGACAAACAGGACAGTCTCTGAACAAAAGAATAAATGGACACAAGTCTGACATCAGAAATCACAACATTTAAAAAACCAACACTTCAATCTCCCTGCTCACTCCATTGATGACTTGTTAATAGCTGTGCTCAAACAAATGAACAACAAATCAAAGCTTCAAAGAGAAACTGCAGAAATGGAATGGATATGCAAGTGGCCTAAGAAGGAAAGGTAGATGGGGTGGGCCTGAGTTATTACAGAGAATTGTTTGTTGGGTGACTGGCTATTGAGACTTGCCCACGTGCTTAGGGTTTAACTGATCGCCATATTTGGGGTTGGGAAGGAATTTTTCCCCAGGGCAGATTGGCTAGGGCTCTGGGCGTTTTTTGCCTTTTCTGTAGCATGGGGCATGGTTCAACTACCAGGGAATTCTCTGTATCTTAAAGTCCTTAAATCATAATTTGCAGATGTGAATAGCTCAGTCATAGGTTAGAGGATTATTGCTGGAGTGGGTGGGTGAGGTTTTGAGACCTGTATTGTGCAGGAGGTCAGACTAGATGATCATACTGGTCTCTTCTGACCTTAGAGTCTATGAGTCTATGGTTCTGTTTCCTCAGGGTTAAACAAGGACTGTGGATTTCTTTTTTTTTTTCTTCTCATTACAACAGATGATTTGATCTCCCACCTTCCTTTATATCCTGTGCCCCAGTGTTTGAATCTTAAAAACAGCTCTGATTTACTGTTACAACTTGAGCTGATCCTATGACTTACACTTCCCTGCATTTATCTTCCTACCATTCTCTAAGCTCCCATTCTTCAAAGCATCTCATGAAATGGAATTTTCTCCCATGAAAGCTCATGTGATAAAGAATAATTTCAAGTCT
Source organism: Pelusios castaneus (assembly GCA_007922175.1). Lineage (NCBI taxonomy): Eukaryota > Metazoa > Chordata > Testudines > Pelomedusidae > Pelusios > Pelusios castaneus. Next base: position 1,121,713 of record ML685898.1, read on the forward strand.
CTCCTCTAATTGATTCACAGCAAAGACTTGAACCTAGTCTCCTACATACCAGATAAGTGCTCTAACCATTGGCTATTCAGCCATTATCTTATATACTCTCCCAGTCTTTCCTGTTGGAGGTGTTCCTCTTTGTATAAATAAGTAAATATACAGTGGAACACAGAAAAATGACTCTTTAAATAACATCTAGAGCCTTCCTATAAGGATTTTTAATCTTTAATCTCTTGATATTGCCTCAGACTTAACTTTACCTATCAATGCCCTATAAATAAAATATAAAGTTTCATAGGATGTTACAATTCTCATTTGGCCAGGGAGGTAAAGACAAATGGATCACAGAGCTGTATTACAATTTTCATTTAAGCCCAGCTCTGGTGAAAAAGAGATCTTCTATGCTTACTTCACTCCTGGAGGAATTCTGTGCCACTGCACATATGCAGAATTCATGTAGCCACCCAGATTTTTTTTTTTCTCCTGCAGAAAATACATTCTTCTGGAGAGGTGCTGTAGTGACACATTTCACCCACCAGAAGCTGCTGTGGTGCCAGAATAGATGACAGCTTCTCTATTGAGAACAGTCCTCCATTGATAGGGAAGACAAGAGGCTGTATTACTCACAGTACTCTGCTTGTGGATCAGTTGTGTAGGCATACGATATGGGGACAGAGATGGAGAGTGGGGGACATGAGGCTGCTGTGGATAATAGAATGGGGTGGGGCTGCATGGAAAAGGGGGTGTAGAGGCACATGAGGCTGGGGGAGATGTACCCCTGAGTGAGAGAGGGTAGAGGTCAGCCAGGATCTGAATGGGTGATCACCCCAACTTCCTAACAATCCTTCTCCCATGCAAAAAAGTTCCATACTTCTTCCATTCTCCAGGTTCGTTTCTAGGGTTCTTCCAAGCAATTGCTTCCCTTTTCCTCAGCTCCTCCATTACCTTTGATTCCTCAAACCTTTGCACTGCTTCTGAGGGGTGCAGGAAATATGTTTTGATTGTAGTTTAAAGGAATTATTACTCTAAGTTCCATATTTATGTGCCAAAGAATCCATTTCTCAAAAAAACATTTCCTGAATCTTTTTTGTTGTTGATTTTTATTAGACATACTTGCTGACAACAGGGCCAGATTATCGCAGGGGCTTATCTCCAGCCCCTAAAACCCCTGTGATAATCCAGCACCCACCTGGTTCAGGGCCAGCAAGTCAGGAGCACTGAGAGAGCTCTTACCCTACCGGTGCTGGGGCGGAGAGGGGGCGGGGCCCTGGAGCCAGGAAGGCCAGGCCCAAATTCTGCACTACACCCTGCCCCACCCTGTTCTGCCCCTGGGCCCTTCCCCAGCAAAGGGGCGGGAGATTCTGTGATGCAGGGGGAGCAGACAGAGGGGTCCTGCAGTGCAGGGGCAGCCCAGGACTCCCAGGCTGATTAATCCGGTCCTGGCTGGCAGATATTTTGAAATAAATTTCCAAAATAATTGAAACTGGTATGATTATATTGTGTTATTTTGACAAAATAAAATATGCAGAATTTTAAAATATTGTGTACAGAATTTTTAATTTTTGGCACAGAATTCCTGCAGGAGTATCACTTACATGAAGTGGTTTTTTTTTTTTTTGTGACTGTCCACAGGGGTACGGAGTACCGGGACCTTTTTTGCCAGCCCTGCTGCCCAGCTGGGGGGTGGGGTCAGCAGAGGAACAGTGCGCACTGCTGGAAGAAGACGAGGGGGGGCGCAGGAAGAAGAGGAGTGGAAGAGGCATTTTTCAAATTTACTATCAAGATATGAGTACCAGCACCTTTAAAAAAACAAAAAACAAAACAAAACAAAAGTACTGCTTAAACAGATCTGTGTAATTTTACAACCATTTGCCTGTTAAACTCAGCATGAGAAGTGAGCATCATTAAGCTGCCCATGTTTATATTTTATTGTTGTCACACATAAGACTAGTAAGAAGGAGTAGGAAGAGAGAAAAGGAAATTATAGAAACAGATTGGATTTGGCAAGAGAGAGAGAGAGAGAGAGAAACAGACACAGACACAAAGAAACAAAATACATTCCTTAGGAGACCATGAACCTCAGTAAAACTGCACTGATTAATGTCAGCTGAGGATTTGGCACTATAATAAAAACAGGACATTTAACAATTTACAATTAAAATTTGGTTTCTTAATGATGCCACAAATTATTTACATTAACCTAATCCCTTAGTCTGTGATCTTAAAATGTCAAACAAACAAGGAGTCCTGTGGCACTTTTAAAGACTAACAAATTTATTTATTGCCTGAGGTTTCATGAGAGAAAATCCTACTTCGTCAGATGCATTATTATTATTAAAGAATGCTTTCCTCGGGCTCATTTTGTTGCTTCCATAGCTCTAGTAAATTGTAATTCATGTGATAGAAAACCAGTAGCCACCGATGCTGTTTGAAAGCTATGCTTCTAATATAGCTACAGACCACCACACTCTTTCAAATGCCAGCTGTTAATGGAAGGGAGTGTCTAGAAATCCAACATTGCCGTTAATTAGATAGATAGATAGATAGATAGATAGATAGATAGATAGATAGATAG
>ML685898.1:1124288-1151782 GCA_007922175.1 Pelusios castaneus
TAGATAGATAGATAGATAGATAGATAGATAGATAGATAGATAGATAGATAGATAGATATCCTGTGACTGCCTGAAAATGATCTGACACAGTGTCATCTTGATTAACTAAGGGATGGAGTTACAGTAGAACAGAAGCTGGGTATGCCAGTTTGCTAGCCCAAGCCCTGTGGAGCTATAGATGAAGGAGGAAAGAAGGCAGTTTGATGACTATTTGTTCTATCACATCGAGAATATTCACTTTAAATAGTTTCCAAGGTAACTGGCTCTGAGCCTGGAATCTATAAATAGGGGCAGAAACAGGTTTCTAACTCCAAGACAGAAGAGCATCAATGACATTATTACAGAGAACTGAAATAAATAATTAAAAATGTGAAGACACATGGATGAAATAATATGAACAAATAAAAGATCATATGGAATTTCAGCATTACATTTAAACACAAAAGATAGCAACACGTATATGCTGACTAGAAAAATACATGCTTTGGGGTTCATTTTATGTATCTGTACACAAAATAAGAGTGCGTGGGTTAACACTTAGATTCTCACAACTGAATATTATTTAACAGTGTAAATTAAGACTAGTATTTACTACATAAGTATAGTCTTAGTCCAATTACAATATCCAACAACATAAAAATATAGATTTTAAAAAAAATTATAAATATTTTATAATGAATAAATAATATCTTTTGATTTTTCAATTAAAGGTTTAGAACATGGTGAGGTAATATTATAACTCAAACTGTTTCAAAATATGTAGCATAGCAGCTTACTGTGAAGCATTTGCTAATGGGAATACTTATATTTCAATTTGTATAAAATGTAACAGATGGTTTATTTCATTTAAACTCTGGTGTTACTTTTTATATATTTTATATTACAGTAATTGATTGGGAGAAAATATTAGCTATATCATAAATTAAGAATTTATAAATAATATCTTAAAGTGGGTCATTTTAAAGAATTAAAATGCATTTTGTTCAGTAATTTGAATGTAACCATTTAGAAATAGATCTGCATCTTTAATATGCAGTGCTGCCTATATTTATTTCTGTTGCTTATTTGTTTTCAATTAATCTGAATGATAAATGTCCATAAGCAAGAAGATAAATATTACAACATAGCTTTTGGATATAGTATTTATTCAGGGATACAGGCAAGAAATTCTTGAACTAAATGTTTCAATTGATTTTTATCTCTTTCTTTACTGTTTTTCTAGACAATCTATTTTTACTGATTATTTACTCTTGGTTGTTAAAAGAACCATGAAATCACCAGCTAGCTTCAAGATATTGCGTGTATATATTTTCATAAAACTCTTCAGTTCTTTTAAGAGAGCAAATTTATTCCCTCCCACTCACCCCATATACAACAGAATGCCTTCATTACCTATACATTATGCATTTGTACTGGAGACACTAAATGCTATTTGCTACATCCTAAAATAAAACTTTTGATTTTCTGGAGATCTGAAAAAGGAAGTAATAGCTATGACACTAAAGATACATATACAGATGTTTGCACTTGGGATGAAGCTCAAGCTCTGAAGTCTAGGGATGGAGTGCTTTAGAACCTAAGCTTCAATATCTATTCAGCTATTTTTAGCACCTTAGTGCAAGTCTGAGTCTGCAGATTGGGGCCAGGTCTATACCGAGGGGCTAAATCAGTGTGACATATGCAATCTGCATGCCGCAGAATGAGTATCTCCCGCTGACTTAGTTACTCCTACTTCCCATCCCATCTTTACTTGGTCATGTCAACTTGAAGCACTCTCTGGTTGACACAGCCTTACTCCCCTTGGAGGGGTGGAGTTATTGAATCGACCAGAGCATGCTTCTGGGATCGATTGAGAGGGTCTACACTGCCTGTTCAATTGATCGCACAGTTTTGTTCAGTGTAGACATGGCCTTAGCTTTGACACTCACTGCCCTGGGTTCCTACTTCTTACATACACCTTTAGATTATAGTAGTGCTTACCTACCCAAGATCAATTGTATCAGCTACTGTCTGGGGAAGAGAATTCTGGGGTTAGCCAGAACTTGCCAGGAGATGGCTAGAAAATCTACAAGATCTTTTCTATCTTTAATTTCAATTACCCTAATTTAGCTATGGAACCTCTTTTCCCCATATTATTCCCTCCCATGGCAGAGGCGTCATTGCCGTCGGGCTGGCAGGGCGTCGGCCCCGGGTAGAATAGCCTGAGCCCTGGATCTATTTTCCCCAGCAGGCAGAGGTTAAAGTAAGGGGGAAAAGTTCCGGGGCTCCCAATTTTTAGGGGCCAGCGTTCCGGGGCCCCTAAAAATAGAAAACCCAGGCAGAATGCTGTGTTCCGCTCAGGGACCCCAGCAAAGCCACAGACTCCTGCTGTGGCCAGGCTGGGGAGATTCAAATCTCCCGCCCTGAGCATGCTCAGACAGAGCGTGCTCAGGGCGGGAGCGGCCTGGCCCAGAAGCAGCTCTGCCGGCCATCCCTGCAGCTCCGAACCTCCGGCCAGGTAAGGGGGATGGGAGGAGGCGGCGGGCAGTGGGGCCGGGAAAGGGGCCCCAGGTCTGATCTGGCCACGCTGCTTCCCTGTGATGGCGGCAGCAGAGGGACAGGATCAGGCCCAAGGGACTGGCATGCAGTGGCAGAGGGGCAGGATCAGGCCCGAGGGGCCGGCGTGCAGCGGGGCAGAATCAGGTCCGAGGGGCCGGCATGCTGGTGGCGGGAGCAGAGCGTGGCAGCCAGCAGCAGGGCCTGATCCGGCTCCTCTGCCGGCTGTCCTGCTCCACCGCCGCAGGCCGGTCCCGGGCCTTTGTATCAGGGGTTAAGGTAAGGGGGGAACGTGGAGACCAGGGGTGGGAATGGAGGGGTCCGGACTCGCGAGTCCGTCGAGAAAAGGGTCAGGATGGGGGGGGCTGGGGAGGGATGGATGGAGTTAGAGGCCTGGGGAGAGGCGAAGGGGGCATGGGGACAAGGAGACTTGGTGGGGGCTTGGTAGTGATGGGGGGACTGGGTGGGGGTGGGGGCTGGGGGTGTGGCCTAGCTGGGGGGCAGGAGCTAGCAGGGAGTGGGCTGGGGGGCCACAGCCCTGGATCTTTTTGCTATCCACCAATGCCCCTGTCCCATGGTCTGATCCTGGTGATGCTGAGGATAAATCTGTTTCCATCTAATAGGAGAAAAAAGTATCTGAAATGGATGATCTCAGACTAGTTTTGAAGAAGTATTGTAAGAGTTCTTGTTATGAAAACTATCACAGCATGGAGTCTTGTTAGTCTCAGCACAAAGCCTATGGACTGAATTCCAATTGGAAATTGAACTGCTTTTTAACTGCTAGAACAGTGAAGGGTGCATTGTGGGCAACATTGAAGTAGGGGACTGTAAAAGAATGCTTATTTCCCCCCTTTACTATACCAAGCTTATACTATTCTCTAGTAGATTTCAGTTTCTGCTCCTGTCAAACTGGCATCTTTTAAGGCCTAATAATATATATATTTTAAATCAATTAAAAAAAAAGAGAAAACTTGCAATGCACAGTCACAAAATACCCACACACTTGTGACAGCTGCCATTTTGGCTAATGCACTGTGAATTGTCCAGAGGATCTCAACGGATGCATATCCTCTGTGGACTGGGTACAGAGATGGATATCATGTTGACCAGGGTTATGTAAGTATCTGGTATGTCAGGAAGCTGGGCAGCCAGATGCTAATCTGGATTTAATCAAGTAGGAAAATCTGAAACATGGTGACTGAACTTAATCCTATAAACTACCACAGAAAAGACTTTTATTAGAATACTTGTAATATGCAGATAGGATATTTCATGGTATGAGTCAAAGGGATGCACCCATCTGGCTTGTAAGAGTTGAACTAAACTTGGGTAATCTGGATGTCACTTGTTGTTTACTTTACAGGACCACCTTCCAGAATGTACTGTCATGGGAGAAGAAATCCAGTCACATATATCATCACAGATCCTAGTGAGCAAACCTTCCAGGCTACTTGCTAGGATTGTTGTGAAAAGAATCCAAATTTCTACACAGTGGGTACCCTGGGACATTTCAATCTCACTAGAAACTGAAATGGAGTCTTGCTGCTATTCAAATCTTGGGGTGTCTATGCACAGTCTCAGGGCATAGACCATCTATCCAGCACTTGCCTTTCGAGTGTTGGAACTCTCTGTCCAATCCCATAGCCCCTCTGGGCAAGCTCTTTGAAACTCCAATACTTAAACATGGCCCTGTCTCAGAACACCACCCAAAAGAAAGGAAGCTCCTGATTTACAGTTTTATTCTCTCAAGGGCATGCATGAAGCAGTCAACATAGACACAAATGCAAACACAGCCAAGCAACATATTCATGCTCTTTTATTTAATCATGAAAAGAATAAACAAGTACAGATTATACTGAATAAAATATCCCAGATGCAGTGTCCCTCACCAGCTCATCTTTCTTTCAGAACCCTTGGAGGATCATCTCCATGTGATATCTCAGGTCTCAATCCCAGGCCTCCGAAGTCCCAGACAGACATGTCATTCTTGCTCCATGCAATATCTACTGAAACCTGGAGGGCTGAGAAGCTAGGAGGAGGACAACAGCCTCAGCCAATGCACCATCTCTAGGAGCCCTGATTAGAGGATCACTTCACTCCACCAATCACTTCACTTCAACCATGCTCTTTAAGCTAGATGGGGCACCATTGATTCTCTGCTGCTCCTGCTGCATTTGACCCTATTTGTGCCTGCTTCCTGTACCCAATCCTGTTTCTGATTCCTGCACCATTCCTGGCCCCTGACTCACCTCTACCTTTGTTCTTCCTTCCAACGTTGCTTCCGCTCGTTATCTGATCCTTGCCTCTCCTCCAGTTCCTGCCTTTACTCCTCACTTCCAACCATCAGGTACTAATCCTGGCTCTGCTCTCTGACTCTGATTTAACACTCTGGTTTCTGATACCAGCTCTGACCCTCAGCTTCAATTTCTGGCTCTGACTGGTTTGACTCCTTGTTCTCGTAATCAGCAATTGACTGTTGTGCTGACCCTCAAAGTCATTCCCTGACTTGGATGATTCCTCTGCCTACTAGATATGACTCCTGCTTTGCCTACTAGGCCAGACTGCCTATGTCCTAGCCCCTTACACTGTTCTAGCAGGCAGCCAAGGTCCTCCACCCTCTTCCTTCCATTTTAATCTCACACAAAATAGATCTATAATGATTTATTCCATTTTTATACTAAGGGAAACAAAACATTTTTTTTCTATTTATCATACTTACCTTCAAACAGGGAATACTAAAAACATGAATGCATCTCTTTATCTATAAGAAGGATTGTTGAAAGAATTTGGAGGGAAAAGATAATAAAGAATCTCCGATATATCACATTTACACACCTATTTATGTCTTTACCTCCTCTTCATTGTGTGCATGTGTGTCTCCTTACTCACCACTCTTTTCCTCCTTGCCCACTTCTATAACATATAGTGCATTAACTCCTTGTACTTTGAAAAACACTCCTTTGCAAACCTATCTGCTCAAGCCTTAAAACTCATAATTGTTAATGGAAAATTATCAATTCATGAGGGTGTTTATAATAAAATCCTGCAGGACTATTTCTCAGCCCAGTGCTGTTCAATATTGTTATCAATGATTTAAAAGAAAATATTAACTCTGCTCATAAAGTTTGCAGATGATATAAAAATAAAATTGTTAGAGATAATGATGATAGGTCACGGAATCAGAGCCATCTTCATCACTTGATAAGCTGCACATATCCAAACAATTGCATTTTAATAGGGCCAGATACAGATACATACATAGGGAACAAAGAATAGAGGCCCTAATTACAGAATGGGGATAGAATCCTGGAAACAGTGACTATGAAAAAGCTTAAGGACAATTATTGATCACAAACTGAACATAAGCTTGCAGTTGGATGCTATTGCATAAAAAGCTAGTATGACCCTTTGAAGTAAACCTGGAACATAAGGAGTGTTGGGAGGTGAGGTTATCTCTATATACCGCATAGATAAGACCACACTGGAATACTATTCCTAGATCTAGTGTCCACACTTTAAAAAGTATGTTGAAAAAGTTTAAATGATTCAAAGAAAAGAACTCCAAGAACGATTTGTAGTCTGGAAAACTCATCTTTCAATGGGACTATCAAAGAGAAGGTTCAGAGATGACTTGACCAAAGTCTACAATTAATTATGGAGGAAGAAGATATCTGATACCAGAGAACACTTCAATTTAGCAGACAAAAACATAATAAGATCTAAAAAAGTCAGAAAATTCAAACTGGAAATACGATGCAATTTTTTCACAGTTAGAGTTTGAAACAGATGACTATTGGATGAGCTTAATTATCTTTTATTTGGAGTCCTAGAAACAAAATTGGAAGTCTTTCTAAAATACATACTATAGTTCAACTTTCAGATACTGGACTAGATGCCATAGGTGAAAATTTATGTCTTATGGCCTGTGCTGTGCAGGAAATCAAGCTGGATGGTAGTAAGTTCCAGAGAGGTATCTGTGTTCATCTGGTTCAGCAAAACAAACAAGGAGTCCTGTGGCACTTTTAAAAACTAACAAATTCATTGAATGCATTTTGTGGGAGAATGCATTTGTGGGAGAATTTTGTGGGAGAAATCCCACTTCGTCAGACAGTTGAAGATGGGGAAGTTACAGAATGGGAGGAAAAATTAATTTTCCCTGACAGTGGGATTTCTCCAATGAAAGCTCGTGCATTAAATAAATTTGTTAGTTTTCAACAGTGCCACAGGACCCCTTGTTTGTTTTGGATGGTAACAGTGGTCCCTGTGGGCTTAAAATTTATAAATCCATTAATCAAATATTCCCCATGTTAGTATTCTTAATTCTTTATTGAATATTTGCATGAAAGCTGGGCACCTATTTCATAAGAGTTCATCTTTCTTCAGTTTACTCTTCACCTAAGATTAAATATTCCTGTTCCTGAAATCATAATTATTTCATTCCTATGCTCCTATAATGTCAGCTAGAAGCTGATTAACACTGAAGCAACAAGTCTGAGCTCTCAAGCAAATACAAGCAAATGTGAAGCAAGATAAATATGGAAGACTTTATATAAATGTAGAATAATTTCAACTGTAAATCAAAGACTTTTCAACATTTTTCTGAGGCCTGCAAGCAAAAGCTCTCTAATGTCCTTGTGAATGCTCTCTTGCTAGTTGGTTTTAAAAGGCTTCCACATTTGATGCAATCCTCTGTCATGTTTAGTAGGATTTAGGAGAAATAACAGTTAATAAAAATCAGCATGTATAACAGCGTGCATTATTTGTACAGTTTAGATTTTTAAGATCTAAGGCTGGCCATATCAAAGGGGTTGATATTGCCATCTAACAGTGCCTCCTTCTGGAAGATTTGGGGGAAATGCAGTGGAAATCTATGTTCCTACTGGACAAATGTTAAGCTGTTAAGAGTACCTGAAGGGACATTATGCCAACAAATGCAATTCTCTGAGCACAGGGACATGCAGGGTGATTATGAGAGGATGGAGTATAAGGATTGATTGCTTGAGTGCCTAAACCCCCAAATAGAAAAGAGCTCTCCCTCCTATGATCTGTTTTGAAGAAAGGTGTGATCAATCTTCAAAGGCAGCTCAGCCAGCTAGAGATAATGATATTGTTCCTCAGTCCTAGAATGTTTGTTCCAAACAACAAGATGAGCTTTGCTCAATACAAGATCTGGCCCTTTAAAGAACAGTCACTGCACAGGAACGGACTGAAGACTTATAGCTTCAAAGTGGCTGACAGATTGCTAGAATCTGGCTGTTTGAGCTCCCAGTAGGATATAATGTACAGCAATAGCAAGGGTCAGTAAAAGGGTGTTAGATAATAATAAGGGCAAGGTTCTACTGAGAAATGAAAGGTGAATCAGAGAAATCTGTGCAGTAATGCTTTGAAAACCTTGCTTGCTGCTCTTTTTTGTTTGGTATTCCCATGCATACTTGAAAATACAAATCACAAAAGTAAAAGCGGACAAATTCATTGTCTTAAAACAAAGAAATTATACTTCTGTATTTAAGGAATATACAAAAATGGTTAGTCAAGAGTTTAATCTTAGAAGGAGCTGAAATGTTTGCGCTTATGACACAGATGCAATCTATGATTAAATGGTCATTCTGAATGATCACGCAGTTTTACATTTTCCATTTTGACTGACCTGTTTTCCCCTGTTTATTAAACTCTAAAAATTAAAACAAATTCTATCAAAATATCCAGGTTTTTTCCCCATGCGTACTGGGGAACACATAAAAAAATAAGAATTGTTTCTACTGAAAAGCCTGAATTATTAAAAAAATATTTTCCATGCACATTTCTTATTTTCTCTTTTTTCCTTTCAGAAATATTAACCCTTGGTAGGGTAGGAAGTACTACATTTCCTTTGCATCAACATGTTCTGGGAATGGAAATAGCATCTTATAGATAAGGACAGAAGACAAAGTGTCTGAGAACATGTCAGGTACAGAGAATCACATCTATTTACACTTTTTCTTAGGGAAACATAGTACCAAGCTGCACCACTCCTTTTAATGTTGTCATGTCTGAATACAGGACAGATGTGACATCCAATACTCTAGTGCAGTGTTTTTCATATTCTCAGTTGAGACCCAGAGGGGTTTGGGGTAAAAAGAATCTGTGTGAAGAGGGGCTAATAAGTTGATTTACAAAATTTAAATTCTAAAAATTTTAACACACAGGGAAAATAAACAGTAATTGACTCAATGGATTTCCCCTGTAGCAGAATTGGATCCATTGGCTGAGCCCCCATTGCTTACTGTGACACAGTATTTAGAAATGTATTATTATAAATTAATATTAGATCTTTTAACAGATCATGATTATTGATTTGCATTCTGGAAGGAAAAGTTTGAGGAGCTCTTTTCTCATATTCCTAAAGGGAATAGATATTATTTCAGTAGTACCTAGTGTGACTTTCATACATAATTGCATTTTTTCTGTGAAAAGAATTTTGTTTTGACAATTTGTGGCAACATGCGGGTCTATATAATATTTTTGTCCAAATGTATCTGAGTAAGGAGAGCTTAATGTCTTGAGGCTGTTTGGTTCCATCTTTCCTTTTACCAGCAAAAAACCCAATATATAATGGAAAGTCTAATTTTCAGTAGGAGCAAATTAATTAAAAGCAATGAAGAAATGTCAGTGGGAAAGAATTTGAATGTATAAATGTGTTATTTTTATTCCCGGCTCACCGTTTTTCACTTCCCTACCATTCCTCTCTCAGATAAAAACAATAGAATGAAATATATCAATTTTGGCTGCTTTCAGCCATTTGCTTTTTATCATGAGTTTAAGGTGCAAATAGCAATGAGTTTTAGGATTCTCTTCAAGAAAGCTTTATGAATGCTTTCTGTGTCTGTGGCTTGAATCAAGCAGGTAGCTGTGGTTTTAATATGAACCAGACCAAGAATGAAATTGTGACGGGATCATCAGGGTGCAACCTAAAATTGGGGTACCATTATCCCCCTTCACTCTCCAACCTGGGATGTCTCTCATAAAGCTATGCTAGTGACAAGTAGCAAATCCTTGCAGGTACTTTTATCACTCAAAACAACAATATCAGGATTCCCACACCCAGCTAAATTGCATGAATGTTCCCTGAGCCATAAATCACACTGAGAAAGGCGCCAGCCAATTGCCTCCAGCTCTCAGCCTTGTACCTCAGAACTGCACCATCTTGCCCTAGTTAGAAGTTTAAATTTATTATCCAGTCTACCACTCCTTCAATGTGGAGAGGACACACACAATCCTTTGTAATTGAGATGAGGTTTCCCAGGCACTTCAGTCAAAACACACTGTGAAATATAGGCGAAATATAAAACAAATGTATTAATTACAGAAAGATAGATTGTAAGTGGTTATAGAGGTGGCTAGTAAAGAAAATAAAAGACAAATGTACAATCTAAATCTTAAAGCTCATTACCATCGGCCTGTGGTTTTCAAACTTACGGTTGGGACCCAGTACTGGGTCGCAGCCCCTGAGACATTGGATCGTGGCAACCCCTGCTGCCGCCACCAAAATACTGGAAAGCATTGCTCAAAGATGTAATTGTTGGGTCATGGGCATAAATTATTCTTTTTCAACTGGGTCCCAAGATAAAAAGTTTGAAACCACTGCTGTAAGCAGTATTTAGATCAAGCAGTTTTCTCACCCCACAGAATGTTATACTTTTTTAATACACAGACTTCCTTCTCAAGCCTGGGACCTGTGTCCTGTTGAAGTCCCTATCTTCTGGCCTTCATGTTGCTTCCAGAGTTGGTCAGAGAGGAGAAAGTTGAAGGCATAATGCCACTATCCCTTATTTCAGTGGTCTTCAACTAGTAGATCACAATCAACTTCTGAACAGCAGTTGCAGTTAACGCCTATGAGCATTGTGCCATCTGCTGGTTAAAGGTTGGAGATCACTGTTTTATTTGATATCACTAGTCCACGTCCATGTTCATGTACAGACATGTCCTGGTTGACTTTGCTCAGTCACAGGGTTGAGCAATTTCTCTGATGTTATCCTCTGCAGCTGAATGCCAGAGTTGAGAAATTGTGTGATGCTTGTACAACTGTAATTGAACTGTAAATTCCATTATTACAACTCCCTTGCTGTCTAATGGTCTCTTAACACCCTCCTGGATAGTGCTCACCACCAGAAGAGACTCACATTTAGAAAATATTTCACCCATAACCATAAAGCAAAATCTTGTAACTTTTTACACTCTAATGATATATGTATTTTGATGGAACAATGAGTTTCAGCAACCTTTCCTAAGACATCTCATGTGACATATTTTGTATGAAAATATCACAACCATATATAAATGATGAATATGGGGGTTACATGGTGCTGCTTTGAGGTACAGTTTCTCACAGAAATAAAATAAATTATGGTGTCTTTAAAGCACCTTTAGTTTCCTGTTCTCTTTCCTCCTGACTCTGCAACTGACTTTACTGATATTCCTGAAATTGTCCTGCAGTTATTCATCTTGTTCTTGACTAATTTAAGTTTCTATGACTTCCATCTGTATAGTTCTCTGGATTCCTCTGTGAAACAATGCCTACATTATCAATGTGGATTGTTCTTATTACTGTATTCTATGAAAACTTTTAGATTCCCCATTGGTCTATGCTACATGACTGGTAACAACTGTCACATTTTCCTCATTCGAGGAATGTTAATTTGAAATATTATAGTTATGTGTAACACTTTACAGATCATTCTTCTTATAAGTTCATTTTCAAACAGATGTGTCAGGAACAACTTACACACACTAACATCTCCTTGAAACAAAAACAGCTGTGCAAAATTATAAATGTTTGGAACACTGTTTTCTAACTCTGCCCTTCAATGTAATGAATGATGACCACAAGAATGTTATTGATTAGAGTAGGGTGGGAAATGGTTTTCCTGTTGTGCAAAATTTTTCAGATTTCAAATATTTTCCCATCCTGCCTCAGGATAAAATTAAGACCTTTTGAACTATTTGCAAAACAATAGAGATACATAAACTGCTATCCCAAAAGCTAATAGTTCACTAGATCAGGCAGTCACTTGCACTGTGGAAGTCTCAGATTCAGCTCTTTGCACTGCCTTATCCAGAGCATGGATATAAACCTGGATATTCTACAACCCAGGTAAATGCCCAATCTACTGGACTACTGGTACTGGCTATTCTATACTCTGTAACTCCCTCTGAAATTCCATATTGGATCTAGACACTATCCCTGACAAAAACTGAAATTAAAAAAAAAAATATAGTCATAGAAAATATCTGTTTAAATTAATCAAAATTTTCCAACAAAAATTGTTTTGTCAAAAAATTCCCAACCAGTTCTATCAATGGTATTTGATCTGCCAGTGAGGGGGGTGGGGAGATGAAGATTTTTATTACTATAACTTGGGAAAGTTTCCAGTTTTACAACCCAGGTGAATGAAGTCCTCCATTTATCCAAGGAACATGTTATAAAACCTTTGCAAACTTCTCAGGGCCACCCTACTCATGTTATTCACCCTTAACCATGGGAACAGCCATTGAGCTGAAGGAATAGTTCACGAAGGCTCCATGCCCATTCAGTTCCTGGGTTTCTTGAGATTGCTAACAATTAATTCTAATTTTTGTTTTAGCTTTCATGATGTGAACATGCAATGAGACCTGGGATAAGACCATCTTGCTCATTTCTGATAGGACACCATACAGTTATCAGATAACAATTTTTGGACACTACCAACTTAGTTTGAATTAGAAAATGTCACAGAGTGGGTAGCCTCTATGTCCCATTTATGGTGACAAGAGAGCAAGTGTGAAAAATCAGGATGGGTGGGGGCAAATAGATGGCTTTATAAGATAAAGTCCTGAATATTGGGACTGTCTCCATAAAATCAGGACATCTAGTCATTCTAATCTCATTACCAATTCCCTAACTCATCCAGTTTCACAAACTACCTCTGTATAGTACACGAAGCACTCAGTTCTTTTATAATAGCATGATATGAAATTAAAATGACAGCTCTTATCGGTACCACATGGATGTTACAAATCCATCCAAACATTGGGGCCCCTGCTAATTTACCAACAGAGCTAACTGTATATTAAAGCAAGCATTTTTTATCATGGATATGAGTTCAGTCATATAATTTTATATGAGTTATAATCCACAGATGATAGCGGTATCATTGACAGGAATTTTGGTACCAGGACAGAACAATTCACCCCTATACTTATGCGTATGGCCCTACCCCTTCTGCCTGTGGCCCCACCCATAGCCTGCCCCCAGGCCTGCCTTCTCCCCCTCTTGGCTCACTCACTGTGGCATCCTTTCGCCCCCATCACTCAATCCTTCTTTTCTTCCATATTCCTCCTTCCTCCAGACACTGAGTGACAGCTGAAGGGGCTGAGTGGAGGAATTTGGTGAGCAGTGGCAGGGGAAAACAAGCAAGGGAGCATGGGATATACATGGCAAGTGACAGGGGGGTAGGCACTGAGTGGAAAGGAGGGGTATGGCTGCAAGGATGCCAAGTGGGGATATGGGGTTATGGAAGAGAGGAGAGTGATTAAGCAAGGAGGTGGGCTAGCAGAAAGAGACATAGCTGTGAGCGGGGTTGGGGCTGCAGGAGGGGCAGGGCCTGTGGTGAAGCAGGGGTGTACTGTAGGCCACAGGCAGAAAAGGCAGGATATGAAGCTTTCACTTTCTTTTTAAAACTGCAGTGGTCCCTTGGCAATTGCCCATTTTGCCCCCCCCTCCCCCCCCGCGTAAGCTGGCCTGCATGTCAGGAGAGTTATTTCTTTCCTTTTTGTGGTCCTAATACAGGTATCAACAAATCTATGTATTTATGCACAGAAAGAGAGACGTATAAATACAGTATTTGCAACACTAAATGCAAGTGACTGAAAAAAGGTCCCTAAAAGCCAATTTGTCTGGCAACGTTGGATAATCCATACATAATACACACTATCAAATTAAATGGGCTCAACAGTAATGGGAAAACATAGCTTCTTGGAAGCATATTAAAAATCCCACATTCACAACCAATTTAGAGGGAGATACATTTTATCTAATCAGATATCGATCAGTTAACTGTGGTCAAATTCCACTGACAGAATGCTTTAATATCAAGCCCTGACTCACAATATTTTGAATAGCAGCCAAGGGTGGTAGCACCAGCCATAGAAGCAGAAGCAGAAAGCTTCAGTATGAAGATGCCGTACTCTATGGGTTACCATTTTCCAACTTCCTTCAGTCAGAAACTGCCAGATTGCTTTAAGGCTATGACTTACAGAGAGTAGAACGATAATAAGCTGAAAGTGAGCAATTTTCTAAAAGAAAAAAATGAGGTGAGGATGAGCACCCAGCAGCTGCCAATCAGAATTACATGATACTATGAGGGTACTTACCTGACAGCTGATGAATGACAGACTAACAGGTCTCTAGAATTCTTCAATCAGCCTCTTCATATATAAATTACTTTTTTTTTTTATAAGAGATCCAAAATATAAAATGGAAGACTTCAAATTCTCTCCCATAACAAATGGAAATGGGCAATCAAAGATATACATAGTCAGATTCCTGATTAAGTTCTCCCTCCTTATCTCAATACACCTGCAACATTTTACAGAATAATTTAAAGAAAATTATCTACTATGTTTTCTTACGTACGCACACACACACACGCACGCTCGTAAATAGCAGCTAATGTTTTAAGTTCTGTTTCCCAGTATAATTGGAGAAAATACTTGACTGCTGACAAATAACTTACTGTATTTATCTTAGGAGTAAGATAAATAAATCCTGAATGCTCTGCAGAAGTAATGTTCTCAAGATCCATCTCAAAGAAATTGCTCTTCATCTTCATTGAAATTAAAATAATTTTGCCTTGCAATCTACCATATGCTTTACCTGTCCCATATAACACATTGCTATTTTTAATTTTACAGCAATCATAAAAGTTTGTCTGTTGTGAAACTATAATGATTTTAATATAAAAGATCGCATAGTTGTGTACTACACTCTTTATAGAAAGTTCATGAAAAATACACACACACACCCCCATACGCACACATGTACATATGCAAGCATACTATATTTTCTATATTACAGAATTGTTAGTGATTATATTTTCAGTTAAAGGGGGAGTTCTTTTATTGTCAATTTTTTGGGGCAGGATTTCAGTTTTGTTGTGTAAACTAGTTCATGATAGTGAGACATTAATTTTGCACAAACTCCTCATCATAGGGCTGCGCTGCCTACAGCACCCCACTGCATCAAGCCACAACAGGACAGTCAAAACAGATGCACCCTGCCTTAGTTTTCCGTATCAGATAACTCTGTAACTTCACTTCAGGGTCTTCTCTTTCAATAAAAACCCCTCTTGGGGTTGATTTATTATGAAAACCTTGTGCAAAATAGCCTATAAGTCCTATCTTAAAATTCATTCATAACCCCCTGTGGCAATAGTCATTAAATCACTGACACCTTGTTCACAATGCCTCTTATATCACACCTTGGCATTTTTAACCATATCCAGATGCTCTATTAGCCTTCTTCTGTCTCTGGAGAGACACCCCAGTTTTTCCCATAGGAATGAAATCCCACTCTTCCAGTGGAAACCCCCAAAACCTCTTTGGTGGGAGCATGCTTGCTAGGGGAGAATCACTCACTCACCTTGGCTGCATCTACACTGGTAAATTAAGTTGACTTAAGCTTGCTTAAGTCGACTTAATTTACCTTGCGTCTACACTACAGTTTCCTTAATTCGACTTAAGCAGCTTGCTTAAGTCAACTTAAGGAAAATAAAGTCGACTTAATTAAAATTAAGTTGACTTTCTAACACCACCTTTCTATTAGACCTAAGGCTTAAGTCGACTCCCTAGAGTCGACTTAAGCCAGTGTAGATGTGGGGTAGCCCTAAGTCGACTTAAGGGCTACCCCAGGGCTACACCAATGCCCTCCCTGCTGGGGAAGGGCAAAGAGGAAGCCTGGCATGCCCCCCCCACAGGGCAGGGCAGAGCCCTGCCCACCTTGCCTCTATGCCCTGCCAGGGTCCCTGTCCCCCTTTGCCCCATTGTACCTATGTACAATGGGGCAAAGGATGAGCCCCCTGGCACTGGGCAACGGGTGCCCTCCCTGCCCCCCGTGGACCTCCCCTACGTCCCCCTAGCCCCTAGAAGTCGACCTAGGCATCCAGTGTGGACACTCTAGGTTGACTTTTTAAGTTCCCCTTTAAGTCGACTTTATTTTTAAGTGTAGACACACTAAGTCAACTTAGTTAAAGTCGGTTTAAATTAACAAGTGTAGACACAGCCCTTGGTCCTCTCACAGTCCTGCTAGGGCCAGGTTTCTATCCCTGGAAATGTCAGCATATATCTAGCTCTTTCTTCAGTCTTCTTTTCCCAGTAATCAGCTACAGATTTCTTTCAGGACCTTCCACAGTTCCCTGACTACTCAGTCTGTACTTTAGATTGACCAGCACTCACCAGGTCTCTCCTCTAAAGGGCCCAAGTGCCTTCTTTTAAGCCTGATTAATTGGCCAAATTGGAGTGTACAGATAAGGCATAGGTATACCATTCCTGCCCCCATTGAAAAAGCCAGTGACACCCCTTTTTCTTCTCTTTCCACTCCCACTACCTCATGTGATCTCACACAACTTCTGCTAAGGTCTCAAGGCAATCTGTTACTACAAATGGCTCTCACAGCAATGACAATATACAATGAAATACAAAAAGTGTTATGATGTCTTCCACAAGTGTTGCCATTATTGCACCTAATCTATGTACCTTTTCTTTATTTATTTTAACTCCATTCCCTAATTATTAAACCAGGAAATTGAGCTGAACTAGAGACAGGATGCCATACAAGCATTTGGAATAAAGGACAACACAAGGACTCTCCCCAGAGACCAGAGACCTTTTCTTAGGATTTTATAGTGCATTAGCTTGCAGACCATGTATGGCAGAGCACATACCAGAAGAATAGGCTATAATTAGACCAGCTATGAGAGCTGTTAAAAGACTCCTGAGCAGGTTCTCAAATGATACTTTCTTTGAACACATACATACACACACAATGGAAGGAGGGAACCCAATACATCCCATGATATTAATACACAGAGTTTCCTAAACAGCTGCTTTAGAAAGAGAGCTCTGTGTGCCAATTTGCCAGAAGAAAGGAATTTGGAAAGACAAGGAAAAAAAAATGATTGTGCAAAAGCTAGGGAATAGCCCACATTTCCTGCTATAGGGAAGAGTCTATTGGTGAAAATAAAATATAATAATAATAATAATAATAATACCATTTAACATCTATATTGTATCTGACATTTTCAAAACATTAAACAAAAATCTGTTAAGCCTAGCAGCATCCTTGTGAAATGAGTAAGTAATGTTTCAATTTTATGGATAGTGAAACTGAGGTAGAATGGGTATAAATGTCTTTCCCAAAGTTATAAATTGAATCAGTGGTTAAGCAGGGATTCGAACTCAGGAGTTTTGGGCTCCAGCCTTGAATTCAAGCCACTAAACTCTGACAGGTCTAATAAACTGAATATAAAACAGAATTAGCTAATGTAGTATCTAGTACAATTTGCACATTACTGGTAGGATTCATCCAAATGGCAAAAACAAACGGCTGACACCCAAAAGAGAAGGCATTATATTTGTGCTACTTCAAGGTCACCTTAATTTCCAAAATAACAGAAAGACTGACTATTATGTCCTCCTAAACACTGCCGTTCACATCACTTTAGTCAAGACCTACAGTGGAATCACAAAGGATACCTACTGTATGATTTTAGTTCAATATTTCTGCTTCCACTTCTTAAAAGGCTGCAGATCTCTGAATTTATGTCATTTGTATCAACTTACTCTAAATGATGTCCAAAAAGCAGCATGCTCCTAGATGCAGATTCCCATCCCTTAAAGACTACTGAATTCAAAAGTATATTCACTGTAAAATGTACAAATTACATAATTACAGATTAGTAACTGAGGGCTCTAAAGAAGCCATGAACTAGCCACTAAATACCGTGTATTTTCAAAAAACTAATTACTCAACAGTTTCTGCTTATAGGCTATTTGGTAAATATATAATTAAGGAGGGATACTTTTTTTTACTATAAGTATTATATACTCTAGGTATTTCATTAGTATATTATTACACTGTAATATAATATAAAGGTCATTCAGTCATAAGATAAGAATTAATGAAAGGTTTGTATAAGAATCCAAAGCCCTTTAAACCAGGCATAGCTGAATAGGCAGGCCTGATCACTAATTTTAGGGAAGTAGGTTTGACAGAGTCTGTGCTCCATTGGTGTGAGCCACAGGAATGGGTTGACCATAGGGTAGTGAGTAGCCCAAAAGAGCCTGCATTCCTGGAGCTTATATTGGAGCACAGTCAACACCACAAAGCTTGCCATGGGAAATGTTTAGATGAGACTTTATACATCACTGAAGGCAGCAGAATTAAGCCAGCAATAGGGAGGCTTGATTTCCAATCTGTCAAACTCTCTTCCTGTCAAGAACCCTCAAAACATTTAGGCTGCATGGCTTGCTAGGGAAACAGAATGTAGGCAGAGAACTGTGCAGTCTGGAAAAAAAAAGAGTCTTGAGGGAGATAAATGTGGGTGTCCATCCAAGAGGTGATGGCCTGGCACCCAGAAGCCAAAAAGTGGATGCCCTTGCTAGACCATGGGGGATTACAGGAAAAGTTGCTCTAACTGCAAGAATCAGGCAACTTATAATAGTAGATGTATACAAATGCTTGTAAATATCTCTGCACTATGAAATTGTACACACAGTGGGTCTATGTGATTACTTGAACTTAATACTGCCAACCCATCCATGCCTTCTCCTTCTCCTTCTCTCCTATTGTTTATAGCTTGTTATCATCTGCTTTAAATTAGGGCTTGTCTATAAAGGAAATTTTTACCTGTTGTACAAGTATAATTGTAACTCTTAGGTATTACTTTATATCAGTTGAAACACAAACATTCACAATTCTGGACAAAACATTATAGTTATTCTTTCAAAAGTTTACAATTGAACATTAATTTAACATAGCCTTGAAACTTTACTACACAGGGGAAAAAAGCTGTTTTTACCATCTTAATATAAATGAAACAAGCACAAAAACAGCTTCCTGCTTTGTCAAACCTTTTTTTTAAAGTTTCAGAGGGGTAGCCATGTTAGTCTATTGCAGAAAAACAGAGTCCTGTGGCACTTTTAAAGACTAACAGATTTATTTATTGCATGAGCTTTTGTGGGAGAAAATCCCACTTCATCAGACACTTTAAAGATGGGAAATTTACAGAATGGGAAGAAATTAAATGCAGGGAAGTGTATGACATAGGATCAGGTCAGGCTGTAACAGCAAATCAAAACAGATGTTAGGATTCAAACACCGGGGAACAACACAGAGGAAGGTGAGTTGTGCTGAAACAGATGAATAACAAATCACAGCTTCAAAGAGAAACTGCAGAACTCGAATTTATATGCAAATTTGACTCAGTTGCCTTGGGGTTAAACAGGGACTATGGATTTTTCTCTCATTACAACAGGTGATTTGACCTCACCTTCCTCTATGTGCATTTAATGTCCTTCCATTCTGTACATTTCCCATCTCCAAAGTGTCTGACAAAGGGGGATTTTCTCCCATGAAATTTCATGTGATAAATAAATCTGTTAGTCTTTAAAAGTGCCATAGGACTCTGTTTCTTTTTTTAAAAAACTTTGTCTTTAGTTTTTAGAAGTTTATGTGTGTATGTTTAGCATGGTATCTGCCTGCTTTTGTTTATTTATTTATTTATTTATTTATTTATGTCTCTGCTGCTGCCAGCACGTATACTTCTGGTTCCAACGGAGATGTGTTTGACGGGTCAGTTAGTAACTCTGGAGTCTGTAACTTTGACATTCTACTGAAGTTATGCCTCTATAACTCCAGATGTAGGCACTCTTACAGAATAGCTTTTTTTGCAGTTTAGTTGAAACTCCTTCCAAACTGACATAAACTAAAACAAAAAAGGTCTTCACACCAGAATAGGAGGGCCTATACAGGGAGTAATAGCAGTGTAATTACCTCAGTTTAAATTCCCACATTAGCTTATACCAGTATAAAAACATTCCTGAATAGAGAAACCCTTAGGCTTGAATCATATCTTCTGATGTATTTGTACAGCACCTAGCACAATGGGGTCCTGTCCTTGATCGATTCCTATAGAAATCTAATGTAATACAAATCATAAAATAGATAATAACTATAATATATATAGTATAATAACCCAAGTACGCTTACTAAAATCTTCTTTATGATAAAGGAAATCAAGCTATCCTCTACTATGTATTTTGAATGCCAGCCTAAAAGAGTACTCAGAATGTTTGCATTTCCTAAGAGACAGAGAAAAGCAGCACTAGTACACAGTAGACACCTAATTGTACAAACGCTTATGCAGCATGTGCTCAGCTTTATTCGTTACTAGTTCCATTGAATTCAAAGGGACCATTTATGTAAGTATGTGCACAAGTGCATGCCATATCAAGACGAAGGTTTTGAACCTTGTTTTAAAACTAAGTGTGAGTTCATTTAAAAAACATGTTTCTTTGTTTACAGTGTCAGTGTTTTCTAAAGTAACTTAAAAAAATTACATCATGCCTAGGAAGACAAATTGGTTTGGCCCTATCTATATTAGCTAAACAAACTATGTTCCATTTAGCTGGAAATACATTCAAATCAACTTCAAAACTCTGTTCTCCAAAACAGAGATGAAATTAAAACTTTTCTAAAAAAAATTAAAGCTTTGTATGTGGTTCGCAGTTTTGCAGAGTCTGTGCACAACAAGAAGTAGGGGATAGTGACTCTGGAGTTTACAAGACCAATTCTTTACTATCACATGGCCCATCTGCATGCTGTGCTCTGTCAATTCCCAGTTAGCAGAAGTGCCTAGGGAGCCATACCCATCCAGTGCAGATTAGAACAAGATTGGCACAGGGAGTCACAGCTGACTCCTTTGTGCAATTTACATGTTGGCCTACATATTTGAATTTTATTCTTTTGAAACATATATGTTAAGTTCACTATCTGCATTTGAAGTAATTGACTTCTGATCAGTATTTAGTAAGTCAATAGGCCTGTCTATCTATTTGTTTCAACAGTGATTCAATGTTATTCAGTGTAATTCACTCTATAGAGCAAGAAATCCCCTGCAGAACAACTGAAAGTTAAAGGCTCCAAATTGTATGTGGAGAAATCACAGATGCAGTTTTCACTCCATGATTATACAACATATTTGCCAAGTAATCATAAGTTTAAAGACTGAATATGGAACATGGTGCTCGAGTGGGAAATATATGCAGACTTTTCCCCTTAGCAACTGTAAGATAATACTGTGAAGCAGAACCTGTCCTCAACAGATGTAAAGCGGTGGCATTCAGACCCTAGTGATTTTTAATAGCCTTGTTCATCTTTGTAATTCAACGGCAGCGTGAGCCAGATACAGATCAAGAATCCATTTCACTTTGGGATTTACCTGTGACCATCACTGTCTCACAATGCCAGTACTTCACAGACAGGGAAAGGGCTCCCTCAGTTGGATAATTCATTCTGAACAAAGAAAATAACTTGAATGAGGCTAGTCTGCCCACTGGGATATGGGCTTTGGATACATACCAGTGTATGCACAAAGACATCCAACAGTGAGTCTGAAAAGAGAAGTAACTAGTGATGAGCCCCCATATGTTAGGATAATAATCTGAGGCACAGAGCAGGGCTGCTCCAAACATTGTATGTTTCTCTACAAAGAGATTAGGGAAAAGGCATAGTTTTCCCTTGAAGCATTTTCCCATAATTACTTTTTGATTATCCCATCTATCTTCATGTATGATCTTTTAAATGTATATTGTTATCTTATCTGAAACTTCTGTCTCCTGAAAGAATAACCTTCATCTGCAAAGTGCTCTTCATGTACAGACACCACTGCATTGAAGTAAAATGGCAATTCAGGAATCATGATAGATTAGTCAGTCACCCTGATTCTTCCACAGCAAATAAGAAATATAGCATAAAGTTTTAATAAATAATAACACAACAAGTTCTTAAATGGTGTTTTCATCAATAGACCTTAAAGCACTTTACAAAGTGCCTTCCTATGTCCTCATACTATGTCATTACTGCAAGTCCCACTGGTATTTCTATTTTGTTACTGAAAATCACTGAAGGGGAAATGGCAATCCAAGTCTCCTGAAACAAAGATGAGGCTGAACAACATTCAGAAATGGAGATAAGCAAGTACGGCACTGCATATTATTGCAAACTATGAAGACGCTAAACTCCTTTAGACATCAGCTGCAGACAATCCAACTACCTTGCCTCCATTAATTAACACTATCCTTTCACTTTCTATGTTTTTGGACGAGGTGAATGCAAAATGTTGCAGGTGAACTTTTTGGATAGCATGTGTGATGTGCAATAACATAATTGTCTTTGGTGCTGAAGGAGCTGAAATTTCAGAAGCAGCATTAATTGGTGTTGGTTACGTTGCCTAAAAAAGGATTCAGAACTCAGAGTAACTGGAGAGGGAACTTCACTCAGCTACTAAAGTCCCAGTAAGAAGCCAGACAAAAAAGAATTTAGAATAAACTATTTTAAGTAGTCAGAAAAAGTTACAGAGCTGCCTTTCTTCAGCTGAGCTTCACATTGTCTGTTTACTCATCAGGAACCATGCTTCCTGGGAAAGTGGAAATACACCTAAATATCGAAAAGACCAATCTGGCTGGTCAGATCAGAACCACATCCTCCATGAGAGCATCTTCCTTTCTTCCCACTTTCTTCTCATGAATGACAGGCTTTATAGCAGCTATAATTAGCACCAGCTGGGAACTTCCTGATTCATAAACTACACTCTTCTATACTTCTTAGGTGACACGAGTGTTTAAACACCAACACAATAATAAAAATAATGTATTGCTGGATTTTTTTTAGTCTTTTCCTGTATGCATGAATTTGAATTTAACTTGAATTATGAGGTACACTGTACCTGCTATTGGAGATGGTATCAGATATCAGTATATCAGGCACACACACACATGGACACATACACACACTTTCATTAAATAAAAGATTAGAAATTATGGATAGAGAGAAAACTGGTTAGCCCCACACCAGCCTTGAAAGAGTTAATGAGTCTGAGGAGAGGCCAGTTAACTGGATTAGCAGCAAAGTGAGGGCAGATTACCTCATAACTGCCTACTTCAAGGTTGTTGTCCCTTCCTCCAAAACAGCTAGTGCTGGTTAATGTCAAAGACAGGATACTGGACTAGAAGGGCCTTGAGTCTGATTCAGTGAGTCAATTGCTATGTACACTATTTTTTCCCCAATATTGATCTTATTACTATTGTGAATGATACTCACATGTTGGAAGCTCAGTTTGGTCTTTATGTCTATGTCTACACTTGTAAAGTTAAGTCGACTCTGTTAAATTGACTTAACAAGACTTTAAGTCGACTTAACAGAGTGGCTACACTTGAAGTCGACCTTGTTAAGTTGACTTAACAATTGACATAGCCATCCACACTGTCTTTAAGTAGACTTAATAAGGTCGACTTAGCTATTCCCCGTCCACGCTGGCTTTAAGTCAATTTAAGAAGTCGATTTAAGGCTTAAGTCAACCTTCAGAGGTGGTGTTATTAGGTCAACTTAAGCTGTTATTAAGTTGACTTAAGGAAGCACTTAAGTCAACTTAATAAAAGCCCAGTGTGGATGCGGCTCTGTGTAAGTTGACTTTAGCAACTTTAAGTCGACCTAAGTTGCCAATGTAGACGCACCCTATGAAAGTATACATATAAGCCATTGTATTAATTCAATATATTCAGTAATATTGTATAGTAACTTTTTGTAATAATGACACCTTTCATCCTAAATGAACCCAAAGCACTCTGCAAATTATAGGAATTAACCCAATGACCACTGAAATGCAGTGATCAGCCTTTGGTGCAAATAACAACAGCCAAATAGCAAGGCACAGCTACATGACACAGCAGATTTGAGGGGAAAAAATTCAAACTGACTTATCCAAATAAAACTATATGGGATTGTTTGATGTACACAGAATGGGGAAGTGTGCCAGGAAATCTTGATTTTACAGGTCATCAGATAATGGCATATCTGCACCATAGATCTTCTTCACATAATGCAAGACAATTATGGATGAAGAATCAAGAATCTATTGAATCACCAACACCACTTTGTTTAGCGCATTGTTTTTAATTTGGAGATGTCCTAATCAAACACTAATCTGGCCCAACAGGACCAGAACCCATGTGTCATAAAATATGTTTCTCAAAATGATTTCAGAGAACATTAGTTCTAAACATCATCTCATGGATTGAAAACTCACTGAAGTACAGCAGACAAAGCTAATGATAAAGAACAACTCATTGAGAAGGGATGACCTTTCAAAAGAGTTAAGGTTGGGTTCATTTCTATTACCACCACCCTCACCCACTCTGAGCCAAGAATGACACAAAAGGATCTAGAAAGATTAGAAATATGGGCAAGAAATAAAATTACATTTCACTTGGCAGAACATAAGTTAATAAAGGGTTTTTCAGAGGAAAATAACCTAAACAAGGACCTAAAAACTAGTAATCAGAAAAAGTGGCTAGCCGTTTTTGAAAATGTCTGTAGTGGGCTGAACTTAGGTTACCTAATATGTACTTTCTTATCTGGTTTCAGTGGTAGATATAAATATTAGACAGACAGAAAGAAAGAAATATATGTTATGTTTTATAATAATGTCCTAAGACATAGGAGTCATGCTGCACTGAAAACTTAACATTTAGGTGCATGGTAGTGGACCTGTCAAATGTAATTTATAAAAATTGAAGGCTTTCATCCTTCACTACTTTTCACCCAGGCTGTGTTATGTACTAATAAAGCAAGTAAAAGTTAATGAAGAAGGCATCATTAATTAAGCAATCTGCATTCTGCTTATGTCAAATTATCAAAATAGTACATGGCAACAGTGTTTTATTAATAATGTTTTAGTATGTGCATCATACTGTAAATCTCTTCTTCCAAGGGTTTAATAACTGGTTCATAAAGCTCTTCTCTAGGATGAAACTTGATGAAACTAATAGTGTGGATCTGAACCTAAGAATTTTCATTTTGTCTGAAAAAATAATCAATCAGAGGTCCATTTAAAAAAGTTTAAGTACAATTAAATAGGAATCTGGTGGGAATGTACTGGTGTCACACTTGTCTGTGTTTTTAGTACTCAAAAACTATTGGGTTCTAATATATTTTAGTTGCATTTGGTATGTGAAAATAAAACAAACAACAACAAAGCAACTGAAAGATTTAAACAGAATAATGACTTTTCAAAGAAATTTAAGAAATTTCATTATGATTTATTAGTGTACATGGATATTAAGTATGAAAAGTTGGTGGCAATACTTGAGTTTAAATAATAGATTCCAAATATTTTGAAAGAGCCAGTATGCTCTATTAAACAAGAAAGTACTATTAAAAAACAAATGTGTATGCCCTACCAGGGGTGTCAAACATATGTCTCCTCTTCTGTGGAGCCCACAAGTATATGCCGCAAGACCAAACTAGAGAGAGTAGGCCCTGGTATTTTGATTTATGGTATGTATGTCCCACTTGAAGTGCATTTAAGGCAAATCTGGCCCACCATAGCAAATGATTTGACACCCCTACCAGTGCTAATGACTGATTAATGCACAGCGGAGCGTGGGTAGGAGTGAATTTAGACATACTACCAAAGAATGAGGGAAACATGTGGAAACAGCTCACTCAAGCCAAGGAAAGGAGAGAAAGTTCTGCCCCCCTGTCAGCAGCCTGCCTTTCCTTTTACCTGTGTGTCTCCTACTAATCAGAGCAAGCTGAACAATGATTTGTATGAAACAGTTACAAATGCCCATGTTGTTGCTATTTTGTAGCA
Source organism: Pelusios castaneus (assembly GCA_007922175.1). NCBI lineage: Eukaryota > Metazoa > Chordata > Testudines > Pelomedusidae > Pelusios > Pelusios castaneus. Next base: position 1,149,767 of record ML685898.1, read on the forward strand.
CCACAAAAAGACTTGGAGTTGGGGTGTGGGGAGATTGTATGGCCTTAGTAAGCAGCCAGCAGACAGGAAAAACACTCTTGAACCCTTCTATGGACTTTGGACTTTTGGATGGTGATGCATGCGGAATGTTTGGACTTCAATGATAAAGACCTCAACGTTGAACTGAATGACATCCTTCACATTTTGCCACATGGGAAGCACTCTCCACACCACATTCTCCAATTCATTCACGATTCAGAGCTGAAGGACACTTCTCCCAACGTGTGGATAACTTTGAAGATTCTGCTCATGCTACCAGTAAGCCATGAATGGTGAGCACAACTTTTTGAAGCTCTGGCTCATTAAAAAGTATCTTTGATCGATGATGGCAGATGAGAGACTGACATCACTTGTTATTTTATAACTTGAAAACTGCCATTGGCCAGTCTTAGGATTTCTCTGAGGCTGTCCTTTGTTTTGTGAGGGCAAAGTCAAGAAAACCAACCTTCTAAACAAAAGAACTAGGGTTAACTTCCTAAGGCTCTCACCTAATATAACACTATTTAATACTGGTCAACCCAATGTTGGTGCAGAGTTCAATTTTTTTTAAATTAGTACATTTCATTTATTCTTGATTTTTTTTCAAAAAAGTTTTTATAAGCTCAGAAGAAAGAATCTTTTATTTGCTTATATATGGCATGAAGAAATACAAATTTACAGACTCTAGTTTGCAAATTTATTATTTTATATGACAGGGATAAATCATGCATGCAAATCATGGATCAAAGTCATGAAATGGGCTACAAATGCAATAAAAAATAAGGTACTCAAAAGTTTAACTGAAGACATTCCTCAACTAGGGCAGCATTCCGTCTAGGGCTAGCCTGACTGCAGTGATTCAGATGCACAACATCCATTAATATGGACTACTTGTTATGTGGCTAAATTCTAAAACTTAGCATTTATAATGCATAAAAGTGCAAAGCACTGTATAAACACTAACTATTCATCCCATCATCCTTCTTTACATTATTTCTATTGTAGAACTGCTTCCTATTTCATGCATCTGCCTCTTTAAGATAGGATGTGTGTATTGAGTCTGTATACTACACTGCTACATCATCAAAGAAACAACAAGAAGGCTGCAGGCAGACAAGCTGCTATGACAGGACCCCAGATGGCCTGTCTGGGAAAAGGAAACTTTACTCGCTGCAGTGGACATGTGTAAATAACTTATATTTACTGCAGAAAAAGGTTACTAGATCATTAAATTTAGAAGTCGGATCCCACAACAGGGAAAAAGCTTTGTTAGCACATAGAAATCCAGACTCATTAATGCTTTAGAAGACCTGCTTCTAGTCATAGAGTCTATTCAGGAATGTGCTCTTTTATGACACATGCTGCAGCTCATAGTAAACCTACCACTGGTTTTAACTGTTCAGTATTGTTCTCTCATTACAATGTCTGGGAGGTTGCAGAAACACAATTTAAACACATTTTAAAACAAAATTAACACCAATTCATAGTCAGCTGGAAGGAGTGTGGAACTTCTCTGAAGTTACAGTGGTAATGAGTATGGGAGAAATGTAGACTGATGAGAAAGTGGTATACCATTCACATGACTATGGGCATTGGTGCAAAAGGTCACTGTATGAAGTTTTATTTCTAACAAGAAAGTCAGGAGTCAAAGGATTCATTATGCAGCGGTAATTTAAAGTGTAATTTACTAATAAGTGTGTGTAAGGCTACACATACACACTAAAGATCTCATGTAACTCCCATTAGGTCAGTGAGAGTGCATCTACACTGGCAACTTAGGTCAATTTAAGGAGGCTTAAGTCGACCTAAACAAAGCCACATCCCCACTGGGCTTTTATTAAGTCGACTTAAGGAAATGCTTAAGTCAACTTAAGGAAAGCTTAATTAAACTTAATAACACCTCGTTTTAGGTCGACTTAAGCCTTAAGTCAACTCCTTAAGTTGACTTAATAAGGTCGACAAGGGGCTATATCTACATTAGAAAAGTTAAGTCGACTT
>ML685898.1:1152182-1179682 GCA_007922175.1 Pelusios castaneus
GTCTTTAAAAGTGCCACAGGACTCTGTTGTCTTTCTACAATAGACTAACACGGCTACCCCTTTGGAATTTAACTTTTCTAGAGTAGACATAGTTTTTAAAAATGGGCAGTAATAAGCCTATTATTCTTAATCAACATTAGCTGCTGTCGATCCAAATGGGTATTGTGCCTTTGACTTGAGAACAGCACATGCAAATATATTGACCTGAAAAATATGCCCCTTAATGCCCTATTTAAATAGTTTAAATTTATATAATCATTTGGATTGTGTATGGGTCCATGAAGGCACCAGAATTTGATATATAAATAAAGAAAATTCTAAATATAATAAACATTTGTCTTCATGTTCTTTAGTTTTGTCCATTTTATTTACATTTCCAGCAGCTAAGCTTTAAAGCAAGTCAGTTCTTCCTAATCTTTTACTTGTATCATTAAAGTGCAGTTCCCAAGGAAAATTAGTTAAACTTAATTCTATAGCCTTTATTAATTGTTCCAGTAATAAATTAAAATGAATTGCGCTCAGTTTTCTGAAAACTGTCAGGAGGCCTACAATGAAAAAATAATATAGTTTGTAGACTTTAATTAGCTATAATTAGAGTATTTAAGAAACGAGACACCTACCTGTAGTGATAAATAATCAAATCTCTGCACTTTGGATGGCACTTAAAAAAAAAAAAAGTGGCTTGCAATATGCTAATATTAATTGGAGTTATTATTCATGAACAAACAGAAAATGTAGTAGTATATACCTCCCCCTCGCAAGAAATAAATTATAATATCTTTTTTTAAAAAGCAGATTTGATAAGAGGACTAAGAATTTTCATGAAATGCACATCTAATTAAAGGAACATGTATTAGGCCAGCTAAACAGCTATCTGAGTTGTTCAGTGAGATACATTTGGTCTTCTCATCTTTGTTTAAAGACTCTACTTCTAGCCGTGTATGCATTCAGGTTGGCTGACTGTCTGGAGATGAAGGTTGTGGTGTTATCCATTATATGTGCACTCGACTAATACTCTGGCACAATAGTGAGGAAAAGCCAGTATATTTTGTCATGTCAACCCACATTAGACCTCAGAGGCAGAGTTCAGCCTGCAGTGCCTTCAGTCTCTTACTACTTCAAACACTTGACATTTAATTTTTCCAGTGTAATTAAATAAGGTTGTTTGTGCCATTACTAATACAGGATTTACTATTTTTTGTTTAAACACACCTAATAAAATTCAGGTTGTAAATGACACCACACTGTTAGACACAACTTTAAACTTTATTACTACTTCTTTGGGGTTTACTTTGATGCTATGTTTTATAAAAACAATAACGGTTATAAAAGAGAAAGGATGATTTATCAGACATTTACAGTCCTTGTGGCTATGTCTGTTGAGGTGATAAGACTATATGGTCTTGGACTGGTGCATGACAAGATGCCTCAGCTTTGCTTTAAAGCCAAAGGGAAAACAGTTGTGCCTTGTTTCCAAATGCAATGAAGGGAGAAACAGAAAACTTGTAAGCATCATTACGTATTATGGTAACTGAAAGAACAAGCTTAACACATAGCATGTGGCATTCAAATAGGCCATTTGCTCATAATATCAGAGCCCTCAGTTGTATTCATTGTTTAGGGAAGGGAAATATTGGGTAAGGGGGAATGCATAGACAATTCAGCGTATAAAAGTTCTCAGGAAATCAAATCCCCATATTTAGCAAAAGAATACATCTCCAGAAATGCCCCTAACCTGTAGGTCCAGATAAATAGCTAAGATGCCAATCTTTAATCTTTTATTAAATTTAAGATTATATGATTTGCTCTAACAATTAATGGCACAGACTAAGAAATTAGCATTAAGCAAATCCATCTCTGGCCTAATGGGTGATAAGAAGGAGTAGATGTGAAATATCTTGATTTTAGTAAAGCTATGGACATAATCCCTAAATCGCAAAAGCAAACTAGGGAAATGTGCTCTAGATTAATTTAATATATGGTACGTGCACAGACTGTTACCAAAAAGTGGTTATCAATAGTTTCCTGTCAAACTGGGAAAGGATGTCTAATATGGTAGTGCCAGGATTTGTCCTTGATCTGGTCCTGTTCAATATTTTCATTGATAACTTGGATAACAGAGTGGGAAGTATGAGCATAATATTTGCAGATGACACAACACTGGGAGGAATTGCAAACATGGAGTACAGGGGACATGATTAGAATTCAAAATGACCTTGACAAATTGGATAATTGGTCCGAATGCAACAGGATGAAATTCAATAAAGACAAGTGGAAAGAAAAATCACTTAGGAAAGAAAAATCAAATGTACAAATACAAAATGGAAAATGATTGGCTAGGTGGCATGACTTTTGAAAAAGATCTGGGAGTTATAATGGATCACAAATTCGATACGAGTTAACAAAAGAAAAGTTGGGATTATTAACAGTAGTGTTGTATGTAAGTCATGGGAGGTAACTGTCCCTCTCTACTTGATACTGGTCAGGCCTCAGCTGTAGTACTGTGTCCAATTCTGTGTACCACACTTTAGCAAAGATGTGCATAAATTGGAAAAAGCCCAGAGGAGAACACCAAAAATAACACAAACTTCAGAAAACCTGACCTATAGGGAAAGGTTAATAAAACGGGCCATGAGAAGTCTTGAGAAAAGACTACTAAGGGAAGACCTGATAACAGTCTTCAAATACATTAAGGGCTGTTATTAAGTGAAAGTGGATTAATTATTCTCCCTGCCAATTAAAGGATGAAAAATGATGAACTTAATCTGCAGCAAGGAAGATTTAAATTACATATTAGAAAAATCTTTGCAACTATAAGGGTAGTTAAGTTATACAATAAGCTTCCAAGGAGGTTTTGGAATTCTCAACATTGGAGGTTTTAAACAAAATGTTGGACAAACAGTCAGGGATGGTTTATGTTTACTAGCTCCTGACATGGAGTTGGGAGATGGACCACGTGACTCCATGAGGTCCCTTTTCACCCTAATATGTCTATTTTTTTTTAATTTAAAATATGCATTTGGAGAGAGACTTCTTCCAAGGTTTTAGTGGAAGCAAATAGTTAAATGTATTCTGAGAAAAAAGGACCTACAGTGATTAAGGCGATTGTTTTCTATTCCAAACCACCCTGGTCAGCCTAAAGCCGGGGAAATCTCTAGCTTGCCTTCTTGAAAACAAAGTATAACTGTCCAGTATTTAACATGAACCAAGTCTCCAATATTAATAAACATTTTCCTTCCTGCTCTCTACTTTTTAGAGCTCATACTCATTTCTATTTTGTAACACCCTCAGAAAGGCAGCCTAACACTCTCAGTGGCTGTAAGCTCCCACACTGACAACTATTATCCATTATCCAGTGACTTGATGTGCCAGCTCAACATTACTCTATTAACTGACTTTCACATTTTCCCACTCCCTATGGGGCAATCTCTCTAAAGAGTGCCCCCTTGATTGATGTACTGAGACTCACAGTTCTTCAGCTGCAATTCCGAACTGGGCAAACAGTGCCAAGCAGTATATTAAAAACAAAACACAAAGCAATGATCTTTGAGAAATAAAAGTCTTTAAACATTAATGCTCTGGAGGGCTGTGGCCACTGTGCTTCTAAATTCTATATTTCAGGCAGCGGCATGGTTTCATTCCTCAATTAAAATATTCCAAAAGTGGCATTTACACATATTGAGGATGTAACAATCACTCAGGAAGCAAATTTATGTACCCCAGACATTCTACTGGATCTACTCTATTCAGAGGGAAGTTACTAGAGTCTATTTTAAATATACTAAAATCCTAATTACTTATTGTAATTCCCAAAATGGAGAGTTTTCTCTAACTTTTTAACTATTGAATTCACTCTGGCAGAGCTGGGTAATAAAACCCAGAATATTCTAATTTTCTGACAGCTTGATAGAACCAATCTTCTTAGTATAGATAAAGTGTAATAAAGCACTTTCTTTCCCACAGGAAAGTATTCCACTCATATTCTTTGATGCCAACTAACCTTCACATCTGCTGTTTCCCCATTGATCGCTGCAACTTGGCATGATAAAAACTAGAGTTCCTGATGAGGCAGTTCTATTCAATGGCACCATTTCCTTTTTGACAAAGGAAGTATAGTAAAATAGCAGTTTATTTTCTATACCTTCTTGAGAAAGGCTATATGCAAATTACAGAAATTAACATGTAGTCTTCTGCTATGTATAATAAAGTGTGTGTTCTGTAGGGGAAGACTGTTTGTTCCTTTTGTGCTAAAACCTTGCCTATGTGAAATTATGCAAATATTTAATGCAGATTTGGTACTGAATTTGTTAACCAAATAAAGAATTACTCTCTGTCTCATGTAAAATATCCTTAACAAAATGTGAAGAGCTGATCCAGTTCTCTTTAGAAATAAACCCCAAAATCAATTATTACTCAAAAGAACATGATTCATCAAACATACTTTATAACTCTCTCTTAAATGTGTAATAGTGAACTACTATATCCCAGCATTCACTATGTGTTTTTCTTTTAAAAATACAGAAGTCAAAGACACTCAGAATTCTTCATTATTAAAAAAAAAAATGTTGGCACATCTTTCTTAAGAATTAAATTCATTAAATATTTCATTACATGATTCTACTGTACTCTTTACAAAGAAAAGTACTGTAGAAGAAGAATAAAAATGAACTAACTAGTAAGAGCAAATCTTCTACAACCATGTGATATGTACCTACATCACAAAGCTCAAGGAAGTACATGTTTCTGTATGATAAAAAGAAGTCAATTATGGAATGTTTTAGTTACAAATGGGCAAACTTCACTGGTATTTTGATTGGTCTGGCATTTTGGTTTTGCTTGGATAAACATTCTAACCTTAGTCAAACCTGCTGAATTTACAAAATCTGACTTGAAAAAATTGAAAGAATGGACTATTTTTAATGAGATTTCAAGAACTACAAACTCTACTGGCCCCCGTCATTCCAAAAATAGTCTTGCTTGGCTTGTGCAGTTTGTTTTCAGTTATTCTTCTACAGCCTAATTCTGATATTCCAGACAGTGTAAATCAAGGATAATTTAATCCATTAAAATCAAAAAAATGTTACACTAGCATTAAATCTCTGTAAGTGAAATCAAATTGAATGTCCTTATATTGTAACAGAGCAGGGCCAAGTTAAATACTTGGAACTGACCTACTATTCAACTACTACTACACCGTATATTTTACATCAGTCCTTAAATGATTAATTACAATAAAATAATACGTCCAACTACCAGGCCACAAATCAGAGTAACCCAAGAACAGTCTCTTTCCCAGGATTTCAGCAATTTTCCCTCCGGCCTGTAACCTGGAGTTTAAAAGGTTTGTGAAAATGGGAAAACAATGAAAGAGAAATGATAGTTCAGAACCTTCCAGAAGGTTTGATGTCTCCTAGATGTGAGCAGTAATAAGGTATTTTTCAGAGATGTTCTTACTTTTACCAAACCAATTTACCCAACACTAATTTTAGAGCAAACATCCAAAGATTGAATAGAAAATAATTATACATTTTTTAGGTTTATTAGATTTTCCTGTAGTGAAAATATAAATGTTTAATATATGTATTTGGCTCTCCCCTGTTGCTATGTACTTTTGTGTGTGTGTGTGTGTGTGTGTGTGTGTTTCTTTTCACAGCCCAAACTGATTGCCAATGATACTTGATAAGAAAATCGTAATTTTTTGGTTTTTGTTTTGTTTTAAAATAAGGAATTTCCAAAGTGCAATTTTTAAAATTAGTGCATAAGCTATTATGACACTCATTCCTTTGCTTATATTTGTTGTTGTTCTCTTTAGCCCAGGGATCTGTTTTAAATATTGATCCTTCTATCAAATGGAATCACTGACACCAAGTGTCATAATGACTGAATAAAAACGAGAGTCCTGGGGCACCTTAAAGACTAACAAATTTCTTTGGGCATCAGCTTTCGTGGGCTCTGTGGACTTTCGTGTTAGTCTTTAAGGTGCTACAGGACTTTTGTTTTTGCTGTACACAGACTAACACGGCTACCTCTCTGGAAAATGACTGAATAGTTGAAACTTAAATGACGTAAAAAAATTGGAAAACAAAATGCTATTTTCACAGCTGAAAATAGGGGAAATATTTAAGTGTTAAGTTATACATATCCTTAGATTTTTCAGTATCTCTTGATTAATTCCTTTCCTGTTTTTAATAATTCATTTGACCAATTTGCTGGACTGTATCCTTCACTTTACAAGTTCCCCAAGAAAATTCTGACATCTAAAAATATCAAGCTTACCATATGCTTCCAAAAAATATGCAAACTGTGTTACATTAGTAGTGCGCACATCAAAACCCTGCACCTGTCATCCAAACTTAATCTAATAAAAAAAATCATTGAACTAATAAAAAAAAAAAGATAAGCTATGCAGCAGATGACATAGCTGCATCTGCCCTGCTCATGGAAGATAAATGTATTCAAGCTCTTAATATGATCAAGCAGATGGGATCACATGGGCAGAGCAAGATCATGGACGTATGCTTGCTTTTAAGACTTCTGTGTTTAGTTTTGCAATACAATGCTTTCGTAGTTATTGGTTTTCCTGCTTAATAATAATGATTCTTGATAAAAATGACCAAAATATGGCTTTTAAAAATATTACACGTGAATACCCCACAAAACTTCAATCAACTCCAGAACTGAAATGAGAAACTTTAATATGCTTTATGCAGAGGCGGCCTTTGGCTATTGGGGGCCCTAGGTGAAGGCCCATTGTGGGCCCCCTTATAGGCCCACGAGGGCCCCCGTCTGTGGCCCTGCTCCCCCTGCTCCTGGCCCCCCTCGCCGCCTGCCTCCCCTCTTGCCAGCTCCTCCTCCTGCTGCTGACCGAAGCAGATGCAGCTTTTGGGGTAGGCGAAGCAGGTGATGGGGCCCCTTACTGCTTGGGTGCTCTACGTGTGCGCCTGCTTTGCCTAGCCCAAAAGCCGCCTCTGGCTTTATGAAATGTGATTATGATTGTTCCTTCCTCCCCCCACATGTCTTGCACGTGCTCCCCAAGGTCCTGTCCTCCTTGTCCCCATCTCTCTCCTTCTATGAAGCAGGCTTGTTCTCATGAAATGTCTAGCTCAGAGATCTGACCCTGCAAAGACTTACACACTTCAGCAGAATTATTAACACATAAGATTACTCATACATGTGAAGTGTTTTGAGGATAAGATTCAAACTTGCAAACCCAAGACTTCTGTTTAGCTCAGATAAGCATCTAAGCTTGTGGAGGCTTCGCTTAAAGTTGAGAGGTTTAAATATGTATGGCGACATTTAGATCTTTATTCTACTTTATATATATAAAAATTTAGAATTATGAGAACAATAGCAAGAGAATAGCTGGTAAAAGGTTTAGCTCCCACTCTTTTAAGACACTGCACAAGACTGACTAATATTGAACTGCCTGAAACTAATATGACTGGCTAGGAATGTACTGCACAAGGAATTCTACCAAGTATACCAGAGTTAAACCCTCAGGACCTTAAATTAGAAGAATTTACATAGGCTGCACACTTGAAAAGTTGCTGTAATATAACATGACTAGATCCATGCAAAAAAATAATTTCCAATCCATCAGAAATTCCAATTTTCAACATATTTTTCATCCTTAATTAGATAAAATATTGAAATTCTGATTTTTTTTTTCCTGGAAGTGAAAGTTCTGAAGGATCTGATTCCAAAGGCAGCTCCTATAGCAGGATCACACCACACATCAAAGTAGTAGAGCCAAGACAAAGTTCATCCTGGGGCATGGCTCTAGAATCAGTCAGTCTGAAACATAGATGAAATTTGATATGGAAATGATTAAATATTTTGTTTTGATATTTTCATTTGAAATAAAACATTTCAACATTCACAAAATTGAAATGTTTCATTATGGTTTCCTGAATTCTCTCTAGTTTTGAGCCAGTTCAACATTACAGTTGTAGTGCATTGCCTAGTGGGAATTAGAGTTCAGTTTGCCTGTTGCCCCAATTCTCCCAATATGATCCATGGCTAGCCTATATCTTTGTATCTCATATGACTTGCAGCCATGTGACTCTAATGACACAGTACTCTGCTCAATCAAAAAGAAGGTTGTCTTGCATCATGGGAGATGTATTCTGGCCACAGAGCCCTGCACAGAAGAGAGAATGGAGACCCAAACAACTCCTCCCAGGAGGCAATACTCCACAGCTGATAAACGCATTCAGTGTTGAATTGATTTGAAACAAGATGTTTTGAGTCACTTCAACAAACTGAAATTGATGGACTGGGATTGAATACACTTGAAATAAAATATTTCACTTCAATTTTCCAGACAGAAAATATTGTGGAGAAATAGAAATATTCCCAAGAAAAAAATTAGTTTTGCAGAAACTACATTTTCTGTCATAAAATCATTGTGGTGGAAAATTCTTGACTAGCTTTAACTGTGACCTCTCTATTCCAATTAAAATACCTTGCTACATTTTGAATAATTTGAAGTCTTGATGTACAACAGGCCAAGAACCAGGAAAACAAATAATTGCAATAATATTATCTAAACATGCTAAAAACACTTTTAAAGCCATCTAATTTTTTCTTCTCGGGTAGTGATTGCTTACTTGTTTTTCTCAGCTAGGATGTAGTATGTCCTAGTGTATAGGACACTGGATTGGGACCTACATGCTATTCCCAGTTCTACCATTTTCCTGCTGGGTGACTTTGGGAAAGTCATTTCACATATCTGTTCCTAAGTTTCCATATATGTATAATGAGAATAATGATACCTTTGTAAAGTTCTTGGAGATCTACTGATAAAAAGCCAAGTATTAATATTTTTATTATTAAAATTTAACATTACTATCAAAAGATTTATTAGATGTAATTCCAATGATAAACTTACAACTAAAATAACAATCAGTTTTTAATACTTTGAATTCATCACCAGTTCCAAAAATGATAAACATATCATTAGCATCCCAAAATAAACAATATTTTTGCTCTTCAGAGCTATCAGTCAAGGTCAGTGTACTGTTGATTTTACACTGATAGATGGTATAGATCTGGCTTATCAAACAATGTGAGATTTACTAGGAACTTCAGGGCAAAGTGATAAAAGCCTAGAATGATTCAGCCAACAAAGGCAGGAATCAATAAAAAGTTTGAAACCTTGATGTTCCAGGGGATGCAAAATTGAAGGTATGAAGATAAATATCAACAGGCATAATACTAACTGAAAATACCAATAATGATTAGGTAAGATATTGGAAACTGAACTGATAACCTAGAAAATAAATTGAGATAAAGAAATATTAGATTAGCATGATAGGGAAATTGACACAATTCTGCTCAAGAGGTATGAAAACACTAAGTTATTTTTTTACAAAATGTATTCAATCCTCATATCTCCACAGTACCATTGTGAACTTATTAAGAAACTAAAGACTGAAGTGATGAATGAGAACAAGGAAATTTAAGCATTTTTAATTCAAAAAAAAAAAAATTCAATATCCAAGTTCTTTCTTAATTTCTTATTAGACATGCCTTGTGTGATGCAGCTGCAGATGTAATTTCCATTGCCTCAAAGTATCTATTACAATTTCCTAGCAACACAGGTTATCTAGCTAAAATACTGGGCACACATCTTTTGCATCTATAATAAACTAAGTGTAGTGCCCCTAGCTATCAAGGAAACACAAGCTGTTTGAGAACAGCTAGATAGTAACATAAAATAAATTAATAAACATAATCGTTGCTTCCCTACAGCCAAGAAAAAAGCTTCAGCAGTTCAACAGGGGGGATACCCCTCTGGGTAGAGTTATTTAAAAGTTCATGTCCAACAGGCACTTTTCTTGGAACTTCTCTGCGAGATAAGGCAGAGAGAGAGAGAGCTATCTGACCATCCCATCAAATCAATGGAAATGTTTGATGCTATTCTCCTTCTCTCACAGAAAGTTTCTTTAGAGACGAGGCTGTCTTTCTGTGCCTCAAAATGTGAGCAGATTACATTAGACAAGAGGCTTCATTCAGTCTTCTCATACTGATATTTCTAAAAGTTTGGGAAGAAGATTCTTTTTAAGGTAAGGAACGTAAATGTCTCCTGCTCCTCAAAAAGAGAGAAACTCTCTAGCGTATCTGAAACCAACTGTTAGATGTCAAAGCCATAATTCTAATGTCAAATCCTCAAAGTATCTGCAGATATATTTCCCATGTTTTATAGACCCTGAAGGGTCAGGCAAGTTCAGTCCTCAAATGATTGAATGAATTAATCAAGTGCAAACATTTCAAGATGGTTGAATTGAGGTAATTTATCACAGCAGTTGATCAAGGGGATTACTTGTCATTTATTGATTTGCATGATGCATATTCCCCTATCAGAAAGCCATCATCACTTGCACCAATATGTGCTGCACAAAATCTCTCACTCTCCCCAGGACTACAAGGAGTCAGAATGTTAAGAAAAAACTACAAATATACTTAATACCTGCTCTGAACTGGTTTCCAATGACATTTGAGAAAAATCACTTGACAAAACTCAAGATGCTATTCACCACTCAGTAGCTACTAGCAAGTATAATAAATAAATAAATCACTGAATGGGATGGGAAGGGTAGCAGAATTTCACTAAGATCAATCAGTGCAAACAAAAGTCTACACCTGAAAATTATCCTATCAATGTAAACCAGTTTTCACTACACAAATAGTGCCAAACCAGTTTTCACTACACTACACAGCAATCACAGCACTATTGAACTCCCTACCTTCCACTTCCCCAAACACGGAGGCTATGTCTACACTTACTAAAGTTAGTTTGAATTAGTTAATTTGAACTAACTAATTCGAACTAATTTTAGTTAGTTCGAATTAACTTAATTCAAACTGGAAAAATTTAGTTCGAACTAAGCAAGTGCCATTCATGGCACTTGCTTAGTTCGAATTAGCGAATTGCATTGAGTTCAATGGGCCGGTTAGTTCAAACTAAGCAATTAGTTCGAATAGCATATTCAAATTTATTAGTTCGAATTAAGGAAGCCATTAATTCAAAATAATTAAAGCCTAGTGTAGCCATGGCTTTAGTTAGTTCGAATTAAGCTTCCTTAATTCAAACTAACTAGCCAGTGTAGACATAGCCATACAGTGTCCAGGCAAAGTCTACTGACAGGTGTGTTCCATACCACTTTACAATAACGTGTAAAGATTAAAGAATAGATGAATCAAAAGAGTTTACGAGAGCCCCTATTTTGCCTCTTCTCATGAGCATTCACTACACCTTCTCTTCGACAAGCCAAAAGGTTTTTCCTTGCCTTTCCAAGATCTGCCAACAGCTGTCCTGAGCTCAGCACATTGCAATAACATTTCCTATCTTGAGCCAGCTAGCAACCAAAAAACAACAGTTAGGGCAAGGGCTCTTAATTACAAGAGAGCTGACTGTTACCTTGTTTAGCCCTTGTTTGTCATTAGTCGTTCTCTGAAGATATCACAACTGGACAGGTTAACCTCTTTTACCTTTAGATCTGTCCGATTACAGTCAACAAATTAAATGATGGATGGCATACTTCAGGGTTTATTTTTGTTTTTAAGCTTTTGCACAGAGCAACTAAAATAGTTTAATCAGTTAGTTATAATCAGGTTATGCTGTTTTATAGTGTCCCAGGCCCTTAAGTAGGTCACCACCTCCAGGGTATGTTATATCACAAATGAAGGCATGAGTACAGCTAGGGTAGGTGTACTGTGACACTTGGGTGTGTTTGTTGCCTTCCTCCTGATTGTTTCTGTTCCAATTTATTTCCAGAGGCTGCTCCTATGTACCTGCCATTTAGAGGCTACCTTGTGTTCAGACTGTTGCCGACATAACTGGTTCATGGTTAATACATGTTTTGATTGACCACACAACTGCATGTCTTATTTTGATTTCCTTGTGTTTTAGGGTTGCTGTTCTGGGTCGTATCAGTGTATAAGGCTTTAATCTTGCTGGCACAGGTGACAATGGAAAAGGGGATAAAGCATGAGGATATGGTAGCATATACTGGAAATCCCAGTACAAGCCCATGAAACTTTGAATGTGTATTGAATTGCTTGCCAGTACCGGAGTCCTCGCCACTACATTTTTCATTGCTATTGTTATCCTTGCTAGCTAGCAAAGGCTAGTGCATGTAAGGCTACCCATGCTGCAATTTGTGGTATAGATATTTCCTCATAGATGCTCTGTAATAATGTAGACAGAGACTGAGTCTCTATTAGTATGAGAAGAATGTTTATAAATTGACACAAATGCCATCTTAGAATTGGTATTTTCATTCTATGCTAATTACAATTCTATTGTTCTTTGATGGTGGAAAGCATATATGACTCTTTCGTCAGGTTAGACTATGGAGTATTCAGTTTTGCCAAGATGAGACTTCTCTGTGGAAGTCAACCTATATTTCCTTCCCCCATAAATATTTCAGGATAAGGAGGAAGTAGATAGTACTCAAACCTTGGAAATATGGATTTAGATTAAATCAACACTGAAGAGATGTTTCTTAATGTCAACTTTTTATTTGTTTTGGGTTCCTCTCCACCCTGTTCTCTTAAAAATAGCTAGTAGTGAATCTAATTCATCTGTTTATGTGATAAATATTTCATTTATAATTAATGTGAGTGATTAATCCTGCGTGTGTGCTGTAAAGCGATGTGCATTTCATGTCGAGGGCATTTAAATACATTTCTGCTTTATGTAATATCAAGTTAAGAGTTGTATTTAGATGAATAATACAGACTCACTTCTTCATTGTCCCAGAGTACATTTAAAACACCCCAGCAGTTTAAGGAGGTGTAAAGGCATCAAAGCTTTTATTTCTCTTTAGATGGCTCAGAGCCAGCACAGTATCTCTTTAGTAAGTGTTTTGATACTGTTTTGCCTGACTTTTTATAAACAAACTAGGGAAATACAATACTACTATGTTCTCTTTTCCATTGTCACCTGTTCCAACAAGATTAAAGATTGTATGGGTATGCCTTAAACACTGATACACCTCAGAACAGCAATCCTAAATCACATAGAGCTACTGTAGAGGTGGGTGCATAATTGCTTCTACAAAAACCTTTCAGGAGTGGTGTAGATAATACTTAGTCCTCCCTTGAGTGCAAGAGTAAGGACCAGAAGATCTCTCAAGGTCCCCTCCAGTTCCATGATACTCTGATTTCATGATTCATAGCTCATAGTGCAAGGCTATGCAAAGAAGTATGGCCTGGGGAAGGAAACTTGCACAGAGATCTGCTATACACTAACTAGTCTTGGCTGCTGCAGCAGGCCCTACAGGCCATAGGCAGCCAATTATATGTTCTAACTCAAGCTTGTCCAACCTACGGCCCGCGGTCCAACTCTGGCCCACCCCGGGCTATTATCCGGCTCGTGATGCTTCCTGGAAGCTGGGGCCCAGGGACATTTTTAAATGTCCAACTGCAGTGGCTGACTATGTGGCCAGGCAGAAGAGCTGGCTAGATTCTGACAATTGGGGCAGTTGGGGGATAGCAAGGGAATCAGGACCCCTGTGATGTAGAGCCGGGAAAGGGGCTGGGAAGGGGGAAAGCAATCGGACCCTGCCAGGTGTGGAGCCAGCAGGGGAAGGGGCAAGAGGTGAGCTGGGAGGGGTGGGGAAGCGGATTGGGACTGTGGGACATGCTGAGCCAAGAGGTGAGAGGATTGGGAGGGGAGGAAGGTGATCAGGACCAGGGGAGATGTGGAGCTGGGAAGGGAAGGGAAGAGCAGGGGAAAGTGATTGGGAGGGCGAGGTGCAGGGCCAGCAGGGGAAGATGGCTGAGAAGAGAGGAAGGTAACTGGGATCGAGAAGGTGTGGAGCTGGTAGGGGAGGGTCAGGGCTGGGAAGGGAAAGGTGGTTGGCAGGAGGCTGGGGGGGGGGTAGGTGATGGGTATCAAGCAAGATACAGAGGGGGGAGGGAAGGGGGGCTGGCAGTGGAGGTAGGGGATTGGACCTGTGAGGTGAGGGGCCAGGAGGAGGAAAGGGAATGGGCAGGCACTGAGGTGCAGGGCTAAGGAAGAGGATCTGGGCTGGGGGAGGAGGGCTGAGTAAGGGAAATAGTGGGGGCCCCGCCACACTGCTCTCCATGCTTCTTTGCCACTCCAGCTCTGCCCTGCTCCCTATGCTCCTCCCAGCCACCCTACTCCTTCCTTGCCCTGCTCCCCTGCTGCCTCTCCCTTGCCATGCTCCGTCTTCTCCCCTGCCATCCCACACCTTGCCACCCTTGCTCTGCCATGCTCCCTGTGCTCTTCCCTGCCACCCCATATGGCCACCCTTGCCTTGCCATGCCTCCTTGCCACCTATACACATTGACACGTCCTGAAAAAAATTAAGGGAAGCCCTTTTCAAGTTCTCACAAAAATATTGTTTTATTTACAAGTAAAAACTTGTGTACCGTTGTGAAAATGACACTTATATACATGTTACTATAGGGAGGATGGATGTTATTTGGAAATTGTACTTGGGTATGAAGTCCAAGTTTCTGCTTTTGTAGAACCAAATTGAGTTTGTAAACTTTTTTATGTTGACTGTTTAATTTTAATAAGATCAATTTCTATGTCTTATCTATCTAAAATTTACTAAAACATTAGCAAAATTTGCTAAACATGCTAAAAGGTTGGACACCCTTGTTCTAACTTATGCCAGGGGCCAGTGGGTCTCTGACAGTCCTAGAACCTGGGGACAGAGATGTGAAGATGGTATAAAGCCACCTAAATGCCACTCTCCCTGTTCCTGCACTGTATGTATCTTCTTTGGAAGAGACAATCAGATCCTTTCCGTTGGTTTGATCTGATTGGTGGACAGAGAGATCAAACCCTAAAAAATTTATAATGCCAGATTCCCTGACTCTTTCTTATAGTTGCATTCCCGTTCTTATAGTCTGCCCTTGAGTATCATCTTATCCCATTCACCAGAGCATCATGCCTGGCACACAGCTGGCTGGCTCTGCTGACCATTTTATAGGTGAGCAGCATTTTGGAATCTGAGACAATCTGAGATCCCCAGAGACTATCTATGTTAGTCCCATGCCACAGATTTGTGACCATGGCTGCTTTTGTGTAGAATTCTTCAAGTCAAGAAAGATGCGTTAATTTAAGCAAGAATCACAGTAGGTAGTGCATGTGAGAAATGGAAAGTGATGTTTGCCTCTGGTTTAATTTTTCTTGTAGTTAAGGGCCAACCTGTGTTGCTCAGGAATACTAATGGTGTAGCATTTATCCTAGTTAGGTCCGGTGGTCTTATCCCCCTTCCCAGCCATCAGTGTCAGGACCCGTTTTCCTGCATGACCACATTCTAATTAAAAATGGCTCTGCAATAGGATTTTAAATGAAGTATATTGGGTTGTGTTTTGAGAAACATGGTACCCAGTCATTTGGAATCATTAGCTATGTTAGCAGCAATGCCTGGTTTGGGCACTCAGGACATTTGATCCATTAGGCAATTATCACCCACTGTATATGTGAATAGCATAGGTATAAATTTCATTGTCCTCCTCTTTCTTCCCCACTAGCACAGAAAAACAGCTTATGGCATTTTGTTATCTGCTGATTTTATTCCATGGTTATAATACCCTCTAACTGTGTTTTTGTTTGTTTGTCTGTTTAAGCAGGACGGCAAGAACTAATTCTTCCTTGAATCTGGGGGTGTAGCCACAGCTTCATACACTGGGCTTACAAACAAGCTGTCAAAGGAAAAGTAAATTGTCGGAGGGCTTCAGGGTCAGGTATGCATGACTCTGCAGGCATGACTTTGGGGGGATGATACAGAATCTACTGTTGCCAGCATTCTGTTCCATGGAAATCCCTGCAGCTGTTAATAGTGCATCAAGGCAGGAATGATTCTGAATTCAGAACAGAGAAAAAAATTTTTTGAACTGAGCAGCTTTACCTAAAGAAGCATTTTCTCTGCTCCAGACTGGTATGATCACTACCTGAAAGGACAGTACCAGAATCTATACTGTCCCATATACAGAGCTGTTATTAAACTGAGTTAGGAAATAGACAAAAAATGTTAGGAATGTCTATTGGATGCAAAATATTGGAATTCTCTTTATTTCCATTTAGAAGAAATGTTGAAAGATCGAACAGGAAAAAAATATGTAAAATGTTTTTTGTTTAAATTAGCTGAGACTGAAATTTTCTATAAAACTGTCAATTGTCTTACTTGGGCTTCTAGTTAAAGGATAACAGTCAAATGTTAAATTAATTTTGCACCTGCTAATTGCAGCACACTATGAAATGTCAGCTAAATTAGAATGAAAAACTGCTCTCATATCACAAAAACAATTTAAAACAAGATGGAAAAAGTGGTTTAGGGGAATGAAACTACATGAAAAGCTCAATAGGCTTAGATAAATCCTCCCAAACTAATGAATATATCTTAATTATTATAAACCAACTATCTATAAGGCCAAGGAGAACAGGAAATTGCTTGTGTTGGTATGAGCATGTATAGCTAAAATCCAGTGAGTGCACTTAGAAGTTCATTCCAGTTTTAGAGCTCTTGCCAGTAAAGCTGGTAGAAAAGCAGTATTTTTCCCAGGAAAAAAAATCAGCTTTTTGGAAAATTATTTATTCTGAAAACTTATTCCCCCTGCCCCCCAAAATCGTGCTGTGGTGCCTCATGGGAGTGGTAGTTCAGATGCCTACTTATTCCATCCTTCTGTATTGGTCAGGTTCTCTGACCAAAATACATCTCCCATGATGCAGTGATTGCTAAGCTGCAATTTCTTTCCTCACCAAAACAGGAGATAGTGGTGCATTATGGAAGACGTCTAACCTACAGAGAGTTGAAACAAATGTCGCCTGAATGACAACTCACATGAGGCACTACTGCACAATTTTACAGTGAAATGTTTTGGTTTTCAGCCAAAAAGCATTGGGTTTTTAGTATTTCATTGAATATCAAAGCTTTCTATGGAAATCAGATACTTTTGTGAAAAAATACAATTAGTCAAAACTCTATTTTTTGACCAAACTAAAAACGATTTTGTTTTTTTTTTTTTTTTTTTTTTTTAAACAGCCTTAATTACCAGTTCCATCAATATTCCCTATAAAGAAAAAAAAGGAATGTAGCCAGAACCGCAATGCTCTCTGGAGCCAAGAAGTGATTTCTTACATGGGCCCACTATACAAAGATGAAATTAAGACCAGTAAAATGTAGGTCCAATATCAAGAAAATTCATCAACCAATAAATCTTTTATACCAGGAATAGCCTTCCAAAGGACAAGTGGAGAGCCACATTGCTTGATCAGGGAGTGGCATGATAAACAGAAGAGCAGAAAATATTTCTTATGAAACAATTTTACACTATCATCTGAAAATGACCAGATAACCCAACCTCTTTTCCTCTTGTAAGTAATATGGTACCATATTGGAATTATTCAATAAAAGGAGAACAGTGTTTGGAAAAAACCTCACTGAACCATTCATTCAATGATATTGATTACATACATGCCATGTGTCACTCATCTGGAATGACATTTATACACTTGCCCCTTCTGTCACTCTCTCAAATCATACCAGCTGAAGCAAACATCACTCTAAGCTAAGCTGTAGGCAATGAGCAAGATTTTCCCTTCAGCTTCCTTCCAGTTCCTAGATGCTTCTGACCAGGCAGCCAAAATTTCTTTCCCCTCCTGCTTTTCACAGCTCCTTTGTGCCCACTGTAACTCTCAGTGCAGCTCAGGAATTGAGAAGGAGGAAGGAGCCAGAACAGCTGATCCCTTGTCCTTAGCAGAAGTACATTAGGAAACAACCATGCAGGAGGGTTACACAACAAGAAAGGTTAGGGAGAAATTCAGGGAGAAAAAGGAGTGAAGAGGGGAAGTAAGGAGGGGAAAGTGGCTCATTATGGAAAGTGCGTCAGCTGAGAGAAACAACAATCATGGGAGGGAAAAAACCTAGAGAGGGGGCTAAAAGACTGGGAGGGACAGGGAAGGGAAAGGAAAGGAAACTCTGGGTATGTCTACACTGCAATTAAAAACATATGGCTGGCCTGTGCCAGCTGACTCTTGCTCATAGTGCATGCTTATAGAGCTCTGGGATTCATTCCAAGTCTGGAAGTCTACACTGCAAGGGCTCAGAGCTGCAGAACTGTTTAACTGCATTGTAGACTTCCCGAGTTGGAATGGACCCTGGAGCTGCAATCCTGAGTTACCTGACCTGGGGCAGCCATAGATGTCTAATTGTAGTGCAGACGTACCCTATACAGTGACAAATAGGTGAAGAATGGTCTTCTAGTTAATGCAAAGGAATGAAAGTCAGGACTGTTATGTTCATTTTCAGTCTGCCACTACTTCACTTGACCATGTACAAGACACATAGGCCCTCAATTCCTCAACTTATCTCTCATTAAAAGGGGCTATCATATAGATCTACCTCCTAAAGAGTTGAAAATACCTAAAATTCTTGGGATAGAAATACTGACATTAATTTATACCTATTAGATAGAGGAAGAGAGATTAAATTGAAAAACCTCAAGTGCTGAAATGATGGGTCCCATTGTGCTGGGAGCTGGACAAATACAGATCAAGAGAAAATCCCTGCCTTTAACAGCTTACAGTCTATAAGATAACCAGGAAATGTGGTTGGGGGGGATGGAAAAAAGGCACACAGATATAAAATCTCTTGCCCAACGTCTGACAGGAAGCCAGTGGCAAAGCCAAGAATAAAATCTAAGTCTCCAGTATACACTTTGGGATTTCTGAAGAATTCTTGCCTTTTTTTAAAAAAAATCAGCCTTTTGGATGCTGTCTTAGCCCCTTCAGAGTAGCTAAATAGCTGCAGGGAAGACACAGAAAACTCTTCCTTTCCAGATGCTTGAGGGAGTTGTAACTTCATTTTTATCAGATTGCCATTAGTCAGAGGTGGTATAGAGAGATTATAAAGGTTTTGAGGGCATCATGTTGGTATAAATCCTAGTATCCTTCCTTTTCTCTCTAGCTGTGGAATTCAGAGAATCTGGACTTGCTGAGGATCTTCCTTTGGGCCTAGTTGGTGAAGACTTCCCATCTCAGCACTTTCATCTTTTGTAACTATCGCTAGCAACTTTAAATCAACCACCCAATGTGTGTGGGGTCCTGGTTTATGATCTTCTTGAAGACATTCTGTTCTTCTATGTTAGCGCTCCCAAAACTGGCTGAATTGCAAAGGAAGATTTCAGTATATTTTTATATCAATAATTTATGCTGAAAGTACTGTCAATTTTAGTGCTGCTACTGTTCTTCCCTGTGATTGGAGCTAATAACTATTACCAGGATTTCATATTTTCATTTAGCATTAAGAAACCATCTGGAATCTTTATTTCATGCTATCACATAATGCTACAGTTGTGCTCAATTTAGTCAGCTGCTTTATCTTACTATAATGAGAGAGAAACATACACATACAGTGAATCAAATTATACCTTCAGTTGTGTTTATGCATTTCCACTAAAAGCATATTGTTTCACGTGCTGTACCCCATGTATGCCCTTATGATGTGATCAGTATATCATTCACATTCCCTCTCACAGTGTAATTGTATTGTGCGATACAAAGTATGTCATGTAGCGTGGTTTTGGTGTGCTCATGACCTGATGAATGTTACTGTTATGGTAGCATATGTATGACATTGTAGAAAATATGTACAGAATATGAAATTCTGCTATGTCACGTCCCCAGATGCGTCTCTCACATGGCTTGAATGGGTGCAGATGGAAACAGAGCTGTGTTTCCACACACAGAGGGGGCATGATGCATATAGGAATAATGGACTGGTCTAAGCACCTGTGAGCAGTTGAGCTCAAGTGGAAGGAATTACACCCATTGCTGGACAGAACCAATCACCTGACCCAAGGAGGTATCAAAGAAACTTGTTAAAAGCTGAGGCATCTTTGTCTTGTGACTCTCCCCTGGAATCCATCTTCTAAGTAAAGCCAAATACTGAGAACCTGTCCATAGGGAGTGGGGAGAGCAGGGTGTGGCTGCAAGACATATCACAGCTGTCCTCTGCAGTAAGGTTAATATAGACAAACAGTAATCTTAGGTTAGCATGCATGTTATTTTTCATTTGATTGTGACTAACTTCTTGGCTTAATAATCTTTTGATTTATATTACTCTGTCTTAGAATCACTTAAAATCTTACTGTAGTCAGTAAACTTATTTGCTTGTTTTATCTAAAGCAATGCATGTGGATTGAGTCTGTGCAGAGACCTTGCTTGGGAGGACAGAGATGGTGCATATCAATATCTATGGTAAATTGACAGACGAGTGTAAATGAACTTGCAGGGCACACTCTTCAAGACGGTAGTTCTCAGGGTTGCAACTGGGACTGGGGGGTGTTCACTGGGGGTTTATCTCATGAGAGGCTGGCCAGAACGCTCCTCCACTGAGTGAGGGACTGATTATATGTGGAAGGTTGGGCATGAGCTGACCCAGGAGTAGGGGTTCATACAGAAAAGCAGGGAGTAGAGAACTGAGATAACACAGCTGCACACCAGTCCAGCTTGCAGGAGGGGAACATCACACATCTTTTCATAGAATTTAGGACAAGATCTGTTCTAACTTCCTGCATAATACAGGCCAAAAATCATCACACTGCAATCTTCTCATCAAACTCATAACTTCTGTTTAAACCTATGACATAACTTTTTAAAAGATATTCAGTCTTGACTTAAAGTTGCAAGGGAAGAGAATCCACCACACCTTGATGTTAGTTGTTTCAATGGTTCATTACCTGCCCTGGTAAAAATGTATGCTTTATTTCCAGTCTGTATTTGTCTAGCTTCAGTTTCCAGCCATTAAATCTTATTATGCTTCTTTCTGCTAAATTAACAAGCCCCCTACTGTCAAAAATGTCTCTTCCATGCAGAAACTTGCAAACCATAATCAAGTCACTTCTTATGCTTCTCATCAAAAAACTAGATTAAAGAAGCTCAATTTCTCACTATAAGGCATGTTTTTCATACCTCAGATATTTTTGTAGTCTTTGCCTGATCCCACTCCAATTTGTCAATATCCTTTTTGAAATGTGGACATCAGAACAAGACACAATATTCCAGCAACAGTCTAACTAAAGTCATATACAGAGGTAATACTCTTTCCCTTCTTCTACTTGATATTCCCCTGTTTATATTTGCAGGCACCGCTTTTGTCTTTTAGCTAAAGTACTATTTCACTAGGAGCTCCTCTTCAACTGGCTATATACCATGACCTCTAAGTTCTTTTCAAAGTCACTACCGTCCAGGTTCTCTATTCCCAACCCAATTTTATAAGTGTGACCTATTTTCTTTTAGATGTAAGACTTTGAATTTACTGTGTTTAAACACCTGCTGTTCAAATGCACACATCTTACCAAGATACCTAGATCAATTTGTATAATTGACCTTTCCCCATCTTTATTTACCACTCCATCATTTCTGTGTAATTTGCAAATTTTTGCAGCAATAATTTTATATATTCTTCCACATCATTCATAAAGATATTGAATAGTATTGGACAGAGAACGGATCCTTCAGGAACCCAAAAAGAACCGTCACCACTAGGTGATTCCCATGTACAAATGATTTTTAGTAGTTATTAGTTAACTATTTTAATCAATTTAATAGGGACTACTTTGATTCTGTATAATGCTCTACTATATCATGTTATTTGGTACTAAGCATTAGAGAAGTCTAACTTTATTATACTGACACAATCATCCTTATCAATCAAACTTTTATTCTCTTATTTAAAAAAAAAAAATTGCAAGTTTGACACAATCTATTTTCCATAAAATCATGTTGATTGGCATTAATTATACTATCATATTTTAACTGTTTACTGATTATTCTCATATCAGTCTTTCCATGATTTTGCACAGAATTAATTTCAGCCTAATTAGCCTATTGTTTCTTGGTTCATCCTATTTAACTTTTTAAATATTGGCACACTAGCTTTATGCCAGTTCTCTGGAACATCACCAGTGTTCCAAAATTTGTTAAAAATCAACATTAATAGTCAGAAAGTACCTTGGCAAATTATTTTAATACTCATGGATGCAAGGCATCTGATCCTGCAGATTTTTTTTTTAAAAGGGTTTAATAGTTGCTGTTTAACATCCTTCCTGGTTACTGATGCAAGAGAATACATTTCACATTTAGTGCAAGATATAAATATATCATCTGCTTCTTTCTAAATAAAAAAAAAATTAAAAAAGAATGCTTTTATCTCTTCTACCTCATGTTGATAATTTTACCACCATTTTCTACTACCAGGCCTATACCATTGCTAGGATTTTATTTGTTTCTAATTCAGAAAAATAATGGCATTGTCTTTAACCCTAAAGGTATTGAATTTTCACAAATAACTTCAGTATCCCTTATAAAATTTACACATTCTCCAGCTTCCAATTTGTATTCTTTGCTATTAGCTTCTCTATTTTTCTATTTGTCATAAAAAACCCAAAAGATTGCTTCTTTCACTTCCTGCCTTTACCATCATGGCTTTTGAAACAACGAAGACTTTTCTGATTGCAGAATTTTGAATTTTGGGGCATCCTAGAAAGCATTTTTAAACAATCACCATATATTGTATTTTTATGTCTACGTAATTCCTCCCACTCACTTTTGTTCAAGATTGTTTTCAGCTTTTATAAGCTGCTCCCCACAGACCAACAAGTGTGTGTTTGTGTGTGTGTATATTTTACTAGATGGGACTATATTCTGTTAGCTCTTAATGAATTAAATTAAATCAATCATTTACATCAAGTCAGCCATCACTTTTGTCAATGAGGTTCCACTGGTGTAAATGGAAACAAATTTATTCCACTGCTAGATTTTGTTTTTTGTGACTTATACATCTGAGTATTGGAATTTCTTCCTTATATACTCAGCTCAACCAACAGCACATTTGTGAAGAAATCTTTATTTTCACAAGGAACAGGCTAATCAAACAAATGTGATTGGAGAGTTTTCATTTGCCCCTTCCCTCTGAGCTCCATTTTCCCCTCTATTGTTAGTACTAGAGCAACAGCAAAGGGGAGTTCTAAAGCAGTGTAACACTACCCTACGCCTTCCAAGCTCTTTTCCCTTCATAGGTGTTCCAGCTTCAAGTAACCAAACTGTATGTATTCCTAAACTTCTTTTAAGTTTAGCTTCCTAAAATGCTACTAATTAACTCAGTTTTTCATTAAAACACTGACAAATAATCACAAAAAATTTAGGAAGAGTTTGACCAATTCTTTCAATAGAGTCACTAGGCTCTGAGTGTATACTCGCTGCAAAATACTTTGCCTTTAGATACAATGGTGTAAATCCACTTTAACTCCAGTTAATGTACTTACACCAGTGTAACTGAAGGCAAAATTTTACCCTAAATGTAACTGCTGAATCCCGTGTGCTGACCTCACTTTCCTTGTTCACTCTTGCTAAAGTAGGAGAATGCAATACAAATTTACTAGAAGTACTACAAAATTGTGTTTTCCGATGATATGTTTCAGTGGCGTGCAAGTCAACTGCAGTAAATTTCAAACTTGTATATGTCACTGAAGGGAAAGCATTTTTACACAGGAAATGCAGACATCATTTTGCTGAACTGTAAATGTTCTGTTTTTGGAGGCAACATAGAGACAAACACAAAGAAATAAATGAAGGAATGTGAGGAAGATCAGAAACAAAATAGGAGACACATCCAAACAGAGAAGCAACACAGAGAAATAGGAGGGAAGATGAGAAAGGAAAGAATGTAGAAAAGGGGAGAGAATACGAGCTATATTTGTTGGAGAAAATATGCAGAGAAAAGGTAGGAAGAGACAAAATAAAGGAAGAAGAAGGAGAAATAATATCTGGAGAAGAAAGGAAAGTGTAACGGAGAATTTTTTTAAATAAAGATAAAAGTCAAGGACAGAGAGAAAAGTGCTGCTGGCAACTGGATTCAAAGACACTGCTAAGTAAAAACTAATATTTTAGTGTCCAGCCTTCCAATCTGAAGGAGTATAAGATCAAAGTCTTCTGCCAGGCAAAAAAGACAGTAAAGTCTTGTAAGGTTTTCTGGTAATGCAATAAATACCTTGTATCATCTCTTTATGTCCTGGGACTTTAATCATTTTGGTTCCTTTAAAAAAATTCAGTTTTTAAACTTTCTCTGAATTTTGTTTTGTTGGATTGCTTCAAATATTTCCTGTCATCAAGGCACTTCTAATTGATTAGTTACTTCCATCAATTTCTTCAGCTCCTTTTGAAAAAAAAATACTCTACGAAAGCATTTCTGAATCTTCCTAGCACATCCTCTAAGCTTTGCATGAGCCTTACAAAATCTTCAGTCTTCTTTTTTCATATAGCTTGGCTAGATAGCACAGACTACAAATTTATATCTAGTTTTGATAACCAGCAAATTGCTGCAGCAGTGAGCTTGTGAATGTCCATCAGGCCCCCAGAAAAAGAACAAAAGTAATACTCAGATATGATGTGCTCCATTGTTTGGGGTTGGTGACCACAAACACATTTAAGAGTTTGCCTCATTCCCAGTTAAAGAGGGTTTTCCACATTTCCCATGATATGTCCTGAGGCAATTCAAACAGCACCAGTCTTTCCAACATAAATCAAAATCTGGTTGTTCTTTGGCAAGGTTAACAATGAGCTGTTTGTTTTGAGCACTCAAAATGCTTCAGAGAGCTCTCCATTGCACTTCAGCTCAAAGTTGAGTGTAAAGGTCTTCATGTGGTTCCTTAGAGAGTTATGGGATCTTATAATCCCACATAGCCAACATTGCCCAATTATCCTACAAATTGTCTACCCTGGTGCAGTCAGTGCCAAATCCACTTTCAAATTTCTAAAGGCTGATTGGTGCCTAAACTTCGGAAACAGAACATCAGATCCCATGGCTCAAACTGATAACAAGAAACTCTGACCATTTTACAAGCATTCTAAAATCAACCACTAAGAAGTACATATCACACAGTCACCCTGCTGGACAAAAGAATCCAAGTCCTTTCTGGGGAAATATGAAAGAAACAATAACTCAGATAAAACCACCTCACTGCTTAAGTCCTTGAATTTGGCACATCTGGAAAGATGGAAAGAAAGTGTTGAAAGCTTTATTTCACCCATTAAAACTGCAAGGCAAGGAGCATCCCAGTCAGTAATGTGATGCCCACCAAAAGTGACTGCAAAAGCTGTCACCTCTCATCTCCTTTCCAAGGGCAAGATGCCAACAAACAAGATTACAAGTCAGGAGGTTCAGAACAAATTCTGCAGAAACTTTCACCAATGCCCAGAGGTATCTCCTTTATCCCCTCCATACTCTGTAGAGGAGATCAATGTTGCACTGTCAGAAACAAAAAAGATTAAAAGCTGCAAGAGTTTATGGCATTACTCCAGTGTTTCTTAAGAACCTGGGGAGATGGGGACAGGAATGACTGGCAGAGGTTTCTACCAACAACTATAGAACCGGAGAAGAACCAAGAAAATGGCATTAGGAAACAGTGGTTGGCCTACGGATACCTCTGAAACTCCCAGAGGATGCAGCCACTACTGGACCATCTTTCTCCTTTCAACCTCCAGCAAGCTCATGGAATGTGCACTGCTTCGCCATCTGTTTTATATCATTGAAGACATTCACACAGTGGAGCAGGCAGTATTTCGCTTGAAAAAAAAAAGAACTGCTGTGACCAAGTAGTTTCACTCACAGGCCACACTGAGACAGGATTCCAATGCAAGTTGAAGACAGGGCCTCCTTCTCAAGATCTTCTACATCATTCACTACCCAACAATCTGTCTCTTAATGGGGATGACCCAGGACCACTGCTTTAAGGTACCCCTTAATGGTCAGATCAGCAGACCAAGAATGCTTAATTCAGCATCCCTTGGGTCTCCGTCCTTTTAATTTATACACCACAGATATACCAACAACAGAATCAAGGAAATTTGTGTATATGGATGACATCGCCCTAACCGATCAGCGCACAAGCCTTTATGCTATCGTGCACCCTAACCCAAGATCTTCATATAATGGATGATTATTTCCAATGCTGAAAACTTGGGCCTAACCCAGAAAAAACATGGTGACCACTTTCCATCAGAACAATAAAATGGCTAATACCAAACTCAAAACACAGTTCTGCACGGAGAATGTCAGCCATGAAGCTTACCCAAAGTATCTTGGTGTTACACAGAGCCAGAGTTTGATTTTCCAACAACACAGAGAGCTCCCATGATAAGGCCAGCTCTCACATCATGCTTATTAGGAAACTGGCTGGAACATCATGGGACTCCAGTTCATGGATCCTATGAACTGCAAAGATTGCCTTGGTACATTCTGTGGCTGAATACTGTGCGCCAGTGTGGCTTCACAGCAACCACACTAAACTCCTTGATACTCAACTCAATAAAGCCATGCACATAGTGTCAGCGATGCTCAAATTGATCCCAGGCTCTTGGTCCTATCACATATGAAGTCTCCACAGATTGGAAGACCTGACCAGACATCTCACTTTCTTAACCATGGCAATGAAAACACACAAATCCTGTTGCACGATGACTTGCAGAACCTCCTGAATATAAAATTAAGGTCCTCAATCACTGAAGATTAGTCAATTCTTATTTTCCTGGTGAAAGTTGAAAGTGACATTACAGAAAGTATGTGCTTATTTATACACATTACTACCATGAGATTAGATAATGATTCCTTAGCCCTTGCAACTGGACAGATGAGGAAACTATTGCTCTGTGCAATTAATGAAAGAGGTGTAAAGATGCCTTTAACAAACCCTTATCTCTGACCCTCTCTGGATCCCAACATAACTCAGGAAACCTCAGGGCTCTTCTTTGGTAGGAGCTATTACAAGCCAGTATAAGCGATGATTATGCTGGCTAAGGATCACCAGTGTATAATGCATTTGCCAGACTAACTATTTCCCTGCACTGGGGCACCTCTTGTGCTGTCAAAGCTGAAGGACCATAGCCCAAGCAACAATCTGACCCAGTATATGTCATTTATGCTAATTTTTGCCAACCTAGATAATTGATGGAGCTGGAGAAGTTGCATTTCTTATAGCACTACTCAGCTGAACAGCACAGGCTTCACTTTAGCTAAAAATTAACAGTTTATGTTGTTTATTGATTCACCCTAGTCACAAGGCAGAGGGAATGGAAAAGTTGCATGAATCTGAAGTAATCAAAATTCAGTCTGAAAGGTTCTCAAAAATGCCCTGTCCACAAGATTTGCTCATCCTAGTTGCTACAATGATGACTGAAGTATCAGAATCTTGGTATCAATATTTAAACAGATAACTACAAAATAAACAATAATAAAATTATTGACCTATCCTGCAATCCATATTGAAGCAAAATGCACACACAGACCCAACAATGGAAGATTCACGTGAACAAAAAGGTCAATATTCTTGATTTACTCCATTGCAGCACCTTCAACGTTCTGAGAAAAGTCATCAGAAAGATGAAACAGAGCCCCAAATCCTGCCTTTTTTACTTTCTGGAGAAAATTTCAGGAAACTGAAACTATCTTTTACCT